>JBBBDQ010027338.1:0-12917 GCA_037127315.1 Ascarosepion bandense | reverse complement strand
CAGAGAAGGTTTTGGAATATGTAAGGTATTTCATTTATTAGTTACCTTTTTTGTCTATTTAAGAAGAACCATCATTAAAGAATATTATATAGCATTATTGGTGCATTTGAAGGAAGAAATCACCAAAAAACAGCCAGAAATGAAGAAATGATCTTTTACTAAGACAATGCACTGTGAAAAGTAAGTCCAAAGAGACCAAAGACACAAACAACAGCAGAGAAGGTTTTGGAATATGTAAGGTATTTCATTTATTAATTACCTTTTTTGTCTTTATGAAGAAGAACCATCATTAAAGAATATTATATAGCATTATTGGTGCATTTGAAGGAAGAAATCACCAAAAAACAGCCAGAAATGAAGAAATGATCTTTTACTAAGACAATGCACTGTGAAAACAGTCCGAGGACCAAAGACACAAACAACAGCAGAGAAGGTTTTGGAATACGTAAGGTATTTCATTTATTGATTACCTTTTTTTGTCTTTATGAAGAAGAACCATCATTAAGAAGAATATTATATAGCATTATTGGTGCATTTGAAGGAAGAAATCACCAAAAAACAGCCAGAAATGAAGAAATGATCTTTTACTAAGACAATGCACTGTGAAAACAGTCCAAAGAGACCAAAGACACAAACAACAGCAGAGAAGGTTTGGAATACGTAAGGGTATTTCATTTATTGATTACCTTTTTTTGTCTTTATGAGAGAAGAACCATCATTAAAAGAATATTATATAGCATTGTTAACATTTGAAGGAAGAAATCACCAAAAAACAGCCAGAAATGAAGAAATGATCTTTTACTAAGACAATGCACTGTGAAAACAGTCCAAAGAAGACCAAAAGACACAAACAACAGCAGAGAAGGTTTTGGAATAATAACCCAGGTATTTCATTTATTGATTACCTTTTTTGTCTTTATGAAGAAGAACCATCATTAAAGAATATTATATAGCATTATTGGTGCATTTGAAGGAAGAAATCACCAAAAAGCAATAAGAAATGAAGAAATGATCTTTACTAAGACAATGCACTGTGAAAACAGTCCAAAGAGACCAAAGACACAAGCAACAGCAGAAGGTTTTGGAATATGTAAGGTATTTCATTTATTGATTACCTTTTTTTGTCTTTATGAAGAAGAACCATCATTAAAGAATATTATATAGCATTATTGGTGCATTTGAAGGAAGAAATCACCAAAAAACAGCCAGAAATGAAGAAATGATCTTTTACTAAGACAATGCACTGTGAAAACAGTCAGAGACCAAAGACACAAACAACAGCAGAGAAGGTTTTGGAATATGTAAGGTATTTCATTTATTGATTACCTTTTTTGTCTTTATGAAGAAGAACCATCATTAAAGAATATTATATAGCATTATTGGTGCATTTGAAGGAAGAAATCACCAAACAGCCAGAAATAGAAGAAATGATCTTTTACTAGACAATGCACTGTGAAAACAGTCCAAAGGAGACCAAAGACACAAACAACAGCAGAGAAGGTTTTGGAATATGTAAGGTATTTCATTTATTAATTACCTTTTTTGTCTTTATGAAGAAGAACCATCATTAAAGAATATTATAGCATTATTGGTGCATTTGAAGGAAAATCACCAAAAAACAGCCAGAAATGAAGAAATGATCTTTTACTAAGACAATGCACTGTGAAAACAGTCCAAAGAGACCAAAGACACAAACAACAGCAGAGAAGGTTTTTGGAATATGTAGTGTTCATTTATTGATTACCTTTTTTTGTCTTTATGAAGAGAAGAACCATCATTAAAGAATATTATATAGCATTATTGGTGCATTTGAAGGAAGAAATCACCAAAAAACAGCCAGAAATGAAGAAATGATCTTTTACTAAGACAATGCACTGTGAAAACAGTCCAAAGAGACCAAAGACACAAACAACAGCAGAGAAGGTTTTGGAATATGTAAGGTATTTCATTTATTGATTACCTTTTTTTGTCTTTATGAAGAAGAACCATCATTAAAGAATATTATATAGCATTATTGGTGCATTTGAAGGAAGAAATCTATTTAAAAAACAGCTAGAAATGAAGAAATGATCACTTTACTAAGACAATGCACTGTGAAAACAGTCCAAAGAGACCAAAGACACAAACAACAGCAGAGAAGGTTTTTTTGGAATATGTAAGGTATTTCATTTATTGATTACCTTTTTTTGTCTTTATGAAGAAGAACCATCATTAAAGAATATTATATAGCATTATTGGTGCATTTGAAGGAAGAAATCACCAAAAAACAGCCAGAAATGAAGAAATGATCTTTTACTAGACAATGCACTGTGAAAACAGTCCAAAGAGACCAAAGACACAAACAACAGCAGAGAAGGTTTTGGAATATAGCAAGGTATTTCATTTATTAATTACCTTTTTTGTCTTTATGAAGAAGAACCATCATTAAGGTATTATAGCATTATTGGTGCATTTGAAGGAAGAAATCACCAAAAAACAGCCAGAAATGAAGAAATGATCTTTTACTAAGACAATGCACTGTGAAAACAGTCCAAAGAGACCAAAGACACAAACAACAGCAGAGAAGGTTTTGGAATATGTAAATTTCATTTATTGATTACCTTTTTGTCTTTATGAAGAAGAACCATCATTAAAGAATATTATATAGCATTATTGGTGCATTTGAAGGAAGAAATCACCAAAAAACAGCCAAAATAAGAAGAAATGATCTTTTACTAAGACAATGCACTGTGAAAACGTCCAAAGAGACCAAAGACACAAACAGCAGCAGAGAAGGTTTTTGGAATATGTAAGGTATTTCATTTATTGATTACCTTTTTTATGTATAGAAGAGCTTCATCATTAAAGAATATTATATAGCATTATTGGTGCATTTGAAGGAAGAATCACTAAAAAACAGCCAGAAATGAAGAAATGATCTTTTACTAAAAGACAATGCACTGTGAAAACAGTCCAAAGGGACCAAAGACACAAACAACAGCAGAGAAGGTTTTGGAATACGTAAGGTATTTCATTTATTGATGCCACGTCTTTATGAAGAAGAACCATCATTAAAGAATATTATATAGCATTATTGGTGCATTTGAAGGAAGAAATCGCAAAAAACAGCCAGAAATGAAGAAATGATCTTTTACTAAGACAATGCACTGTGAAAACAGTCCAAAGGGACAAAAGACACAAACAACAGCAGAGAAGGTTTTGGAATACGTAAGGTATTTCATTTATTGATTACCTTTTTTTGTGTTTTTATGAAGAAGAACCATCATTAAAGAATATTATATAGCATTATTGGTGCATTTGAAGGAAGAAATCACCAAAAAACAGCCAGAAATGAAGAAATGATCTTTTACTAAGACAATGCACTGTGAAAACAGTCCAAAGAGACAAAGACACAAACAACAGCAGAAAGGTTTTGGAATATGTAAGGTATTTCATTTATTGATTACCTTTTTTTGTCTTTATGAAGAAGAACCATCATTAAAGAATATTATATAGCATTATTGGTGCATTTGAAGGAAGAAATCACCAAAAAACAGCCAGAAATGAAGAATGATCTTTTACTAAGACAATGCACTGTGAAAACAGTCCAAAGAGACCAAAGACACAAACAACAGCAGAGAAGGTTTTGGAATATGTGGAGTATTTCATTTATTGATTACCTTTTTTGTCTTTTATGAAGAAGAACCATCATTAAAAAGAATATTATATAGCATTATTGGTGCATTTGAAGGAAGAAATCACCAAAAAACAGCCCAGAAATAGAAGAAATGATCAACACACACTAGACAATGCACTGTGAAAACAGTCCAAAGAGACCAAAGACACAAACAACAGCAGAGAAGGTTTTGGAATATATGAGTATTTCATTTATTAATTACCTTTTTTTTTCTTTATGAAGAAGAACCATCATTAAAGAATATTATATAGCATTATTGGTGCATTTGAAGGAAGAAATCACCAAAAAACAGTAAGAAATGAAGAAATGATCTTTTACTAAGACAATGCACTGTGAAAACAGTCCAAAGAGACCAAAGACACAAACAACAGCAGAAGGTTTTGGAATATGTAAAGGTATTTCATTTATTAATTACCTTTTGTCTTTATGAAGAAGAACCATCATTAAAATATTATATAGCATTATTGGTGCATTTTGAAGGAAGAAATCACCAAAAAACAGCCAGAAATGAAGAAATGATCTTTTACTAGACAATGCACTGTGAAAACAGTCCAAAGAGACCAAAGACACCAAACAACAGCAGAGAAGGTTTTGGAATATGCGGAGTATTTCATTTATTGATTACCTTTTTTGTCTTTGAAGAGAACCATCATTAAAGAATATTATATAGCATTATTGGTGCATTTGAAGGAAGAAATCACCAAAAAACAGCCAGAAATGAAGAAATGATCTTTTACTAAGACAATGCACTGTGAAAACAGTCCAAAGAGACCAAAGACACAAACAACAGCAGAGAAAGGTTTTGGAATATGTAAGGTATTTCATTTATTGATTACCTTTTTTTGTCTTATGAAGAAGAACCATCATTAAAGAATATTATATAGCATTATTGGTGCATTTGAAGGAAGAAATCACCAAAAAACAGCCAGAAATGAAGAAATGATCTTTTACTAAGACAATGCACTGTGAAAACAGTCCAAAGAGACCAAAGACACAAACAACAGCAGAAGGTTTTGGAATATGTAAGGTATTTCATTTATTGATTACCTTTTTTTGTCTTTATAGAAGAACCATCATTAAAGAATATTATATAGCATTATTGTGGTGCATTTGAAGAAATCACCTAAAAAACAGCCAGAAATGAAGAAATGATCTTTTACTAAGACAATGCACTGTGAAAACAGTCCAAAGAGACCAAAGACACAAACAACAGCAGAGAAGGTTTTGGAATATGTAAGGTATTTCATTTATTAGTACCTTTTTTTGTCTTTATGAAGAAGAACCATCATTAAAGAATATTATATAGCATTATTGGTGCATTTGAAGGAAGAAATCACCAAAAAACAGCCAGAAATGAAGAAATGATCTTTTACTAAGACAATGCACTGTGAAAACAGTCCAAAGAGACCAAAGACACAAACAACAGCAGAGAAGGTTTTGGAATATGTAAGGTATTTCATTTATTAATTACCTTTTTTTGTCTTTATGAAGAAGAACCATCATTAAAGAATATTATATAGCATTATTGGTGCATTTGAAGGAAGAAATCACCAAAAAACAGCCAAGAAATGAAGAAATGATCTTTTACTAAGACAATGCACTGTGAAAACAGTCCAAAGAGACCAAAGACACAAACAACAGCAGAGAAGGTTTTGGAATATGTAAGGTATTTCATTTATTGATTACCTTTTTTTGTCTTTATGAAGAAGAACCATCATTAAAGAATATTATATAGCATTATTGGTGCATTTGAAGGAAGAAATCACCAAAAAACAGCCAGAAATGAAGAAATGATCTTTTACTAAGACAATGCACTGTAGAAAACCCAGTCCAAAGAGACCAAAGACACAAACAACAGCAGAGAAGGTTTTGGAATATGTAAGGTATTTCATTTATTGATTACCTTTTTTTGTCTTTATGAAGAAGAAACCATCATTAAAGAATATTATATAGCATTATTGGTGCATTTGAAGGAAGAAATCACCAAAGAAACAGCCAGAAATGAAGAAATGATCTTTTACTAAGACAATGCACTGTGAAAACAGTCCAAAGAGACCAAGACACAAACAACAGCAGAGAAGGTTTTGGAATATGTGGGTATTTCATTTATTGATTACGTGGCTATGAAGAAGAACCATCATTAAAGAATATTATATAGCATTATTGGTGCATTTGAAGGAAGAAATCACCAAAAAACAGCCAGAAATGAAGAAATGATCTTTTACTAAGACAATGCACTGTGAAAACAGTCCAAAGAGACCAAAGACACAAACAACAGCAGAGAAAGGTTTTGGAATATGTAAGGTATTTCATTTATTGATTACCTTTTTTGTCTTATGAAGAAGAACCATCATTAAAGAATATTATATAGCATTATTGGTGCATTTGAAGGAAGAAATCATAAAAAACAGCCAGAAATGAAGAAATGATCTTTTACTAAGACAATGAAAACAGTCCAAAGAGACCAAAAAGACACAAACAACAGCAGAGAAGGTTTTGGAATATGTAGGTATTTCATTTATTAATTACCTTTTTTTGTCTTTATGAAGAAGAACCATCATTAAAGAATATTATATAGCATTATTGGTGCATTTGAAGGAAGAAATCACCAAAAAACAGCCAGAAATGAAGAAATGATCTTTTACTAAGACAATGCATAGCAGAAAACAGTCCAAAGAGACCAAAGACACAAACAACAGCAGAGAAGGTTTTGGAATATGTAAGGTATTTCATTTATTAATTACCTTTTTTTGTCTTTATGAAGAAGAACCATCATTAAAAGAATATTATATAGCATTATTGGTGCATTTTGAAGGAAGAAATCACCAAAAAACAGCCAGAAATGAAGAAATGATCTTTTACTAAGACAATGCACTGTGAAAACAGTCCAAAGAGACCAAAGACACAAACAACAGCAGAGGAAAGGTTTTGGAATATATGAAATTATTTCATTTATTGATTACCTTTTTTTGTCTTTATGAGAAAGAAGAACCATCATTAAAGAATATTATATAGCATTATTGGTGCATTTGAAGGAAGAAATCACCAAAAAGCAGCCAGAAATGAAGAAATGATCTTTTACTAAGACAATGCACTGTGAAAACAGTCAAAGAGACCAAAGACACAAACAACAGCAGAGAAGGTTTTGGAATATATAGGTGTTTATTGATTACCTTTTTTGTCTTTATGAAGAAGAACCATCATTAAAGAATATTATATAGCATTATTGGTGCATTTGAAGGGAAAAGAGAAATCACCAAAAAACAGCCAGAAATGAAGAAATGATCTTTTACTAAGACAATGCACTGAAAACAGTCCAAAGAGACCAAAGACACAAACAACAGCAGAAAGGTTTTGGAATATGTAAGGTATTTCATTTATTGATTACCTTTTTTGTCTTTATGAAGAAGAACCATCATTAAAGAATATTATATAGCATTATTGGTGCATTTGAAGGAAGAAATCACCAAAAACAGCCAGAAATGAAAGAAATGATCTTTTACTAAGACAATGCACTGTGAAAACAGTCAAAGAGACCAAAGACACAAACAACAGCAGAGAAGGTTTTGGAATATAGCAAGGTATTTCATTTATTGATTACCTTTTTTTGTCTTTATGAAGAACCATCATTAAAGAATATTATATAGCATTATTGGTGCATTTGAAGGAAGAAATCACCAAAAAACAGCCAGAAATGAAGAAATGATCTTTTACTAAGACAATGCACTGAAAACAGTCAAAGGGACCAAAGACACAAACAACAGCAGAAGGTTTTGGAATATGTAAGGTATTTCATTTATTAATTACCTTTTTTTGTCTTTATGAAGAAGAACCATCATTAAAAGAGAATATTATATAGCATTATTGGTGCATTTGAAGGAAGAAATCACCAAAAAACAGCCAGAAATGAAGAAATGATCTTTTACTAAGACAATGCACTGTGAAAACAGTCAAAAGAGACCAAAGACACAAACAACAGCAGAGAAGGTTTTGGAATATGTAAGGTATTTCATTTGTTGATTACCTTTTTTGTCTTTATGAAGAAGAACCATCATTAAAGAATATTATATAGCATTATTGGTGCATTTGAAGGAAGAAATCACCAAAAAACAGCCAGAAATGAAGAAATGATCTTTTACTAAGACAATGCACTGTGAAAACAATCCAAAGAGACCAAAGACACAAACAACAGCAGAGAAGGTTTTGGAATAACAAAGGTATTTCATTTATTGATTACCTTTTTTTGTCTTTATGAAGAAGAACCATCATTAAAGAATATTATATAGCATTATTGGTGCATTTGAAGGAAGAAATCACCAAAAAACAGCCAGAAATGAAGAAATGATCTTTTACTAAGACAATGCACTGTGAAAACAGTCCAAAGAGACCAAAGACACAAACAACAGCAGAGAAGGTTTTGGAATATGTAAGGTATTTCATTTATTGATTACCTTTTTTTGTCTTTATGAAGAAGAACATCATTAAAGAATATTATATAGCATTATTGGTGCATTTGAAGGAAGAAATCACCAAAAAACAGCCAGAAATGAAGAAATGATCTTTTACTAAGACAATGCACTGTGAAAACAGTCCAAAGAGACCAAAGACACAAACAACAGCAGAGAAGGTTTTGGAATATGTAAGGTATTTCATTTATTGATTACCTTTTTGTCTTTATGAAGAAGAACCATCATTAAAGAATATTATATAGCATTATTGGTGCATTTGAAGGAAGAAACACCAAAAAGCAATAAGAAATGAAGAAATGATCTTTTACTAAGACAATGCACTGTGAAAACAGTCCAAAGAGACCAAAGACGCAAACAACAGCAGAGAAGGTTTTTGAATATGTAAGGTATTTCATTTATTGATTACCTTTTTGTCTTTATGAAGAAGAACCATCATTAAAGAATATTATATAGCATTATTGGTGCATTTGAAGGAAGAAATCACCAAAAAACAGCCAGAAAATGAAGAAATGATCTTTACTAAGACAATGCACTGTGAAAACAGTCCAAAGAGACCAAAGACACAAACAACAGCAGAGAAGGTTTTGGAATATGTAAGGTATTTCATTTATTGATTACCTTTTTTTGTCTTTATGAAGAAGAACCATCATTAAAGAATATTATATAGCATTATTGGTGCATTTGAAGGAAGAAACCACCAAAAAACAGCCAGAAATGAAGAAATGATCTTTTACTAAGACAATGCACTGTGAAAACAGTCCAAAGGACCAAAGACACAAACAACAGCAGAGAAGGTTTTGGAATATGTAAGGTATTTCATTTATTGATTACCTTTTTTTGTCTTTATGAAGAAGAACCATCATTAAAGAATATTATATAGCATTATTGGTGCATTTGAAGGAAGAAATCACCAAAAAACAGCCAGAAATGAAGAAATGATCTTTACTAAGACAATGCACTGTGAAAACAGTCCAAAGGGACCAAAGACACAAACAACAGCAGAGAAGGTTTTTGGAATACGTAAGGCATTTCATTTATTGATTACCTTTTTTTGTCTTTATGAAGAAGAACCATCATTAAAGAATATTATATAGCATTATTGGTGCATTTGAAGGAAGAAATCACCAAAAAACAGCCAGAAATGAAGAAATGATCTTTTACTAAGACAATGCACTGTGAAAACAGTCCAAAGAGACCAAAGACACAAACAACAGCAGAGAAGGTTTTGGAATATGTAAGGTATTTCATTTATTAATTACCTTTTTTTGTCTTTATGAAGAAGAACCATCATTAAAGAATATTATATAGCATTATTGCATTTGAAGGAAGAAATCACCAAAAAACAGCCAGAAATGAAGAAATGATCTTTTACTAAGACAATGCACTGTGAAAACAGTCCAAAGAGACCAAAGACACAAACAACAGCAGAGAAGGTTTTGGAATATGTAAGGTATTTCATTTATTGATTAATTTTTTTGTCTTTTATGAAGAAGAACCATCATTAAAGAATATTATATAGCATTATTGGTGCATTTGAAGGAAGAAATCACCAAAAAACAGCCAGAAATGAAGAAATGATCTTTTACTAAGACAATGCACTGTGAAAACAGTCCAAAGAGACCAAAGACACAAACAACAGCAGAGAAGGTTTTGGAATATAAAGTATTTCATTTATTGATTACCTTTTTTTTGTCTATGAAGAAGAACCATCATTAAAGAATATTATATAGCATTATTGGTGCATTTGAAGGAAGAAATCACCAAAACAGCCAGAAATGAAGAAATGATCTTTTACTAAGACAATGCATCAGAAAACAGTCCAAAGAGACCAAAGACACAAACAACAGCAGAGAAGGTTTTGGAATATGTAAGGTATTTCATTTATTGATTACCTTTTTTGTCTTTATGAAGAAGAACCATCATTAAAGAATATTATATAGCATTATTGGTGCATTTGAAGGAAGAAATCACCAAAAAACAGCCAGAAATGAAGAAATGATCTTTTACTAAGACAATGCACTGTGAAAACAGTCCAAAGAGACCAAAGACACAAACAACAGCAGAGAAGGTTTTGGAATATGTAAGGTATTTCATTTATTGATTACCTTTTTTTGTCTTTATGAAGAAGAACCATCATTAAAGAATATTATATAGCATTATTGGTGCATTTGAAGGAAGAAATCACCAAAACAGCCAGAAATGAAGAAATGATCTTTTACTAAGACAATGCATCAGAAACAGTCCAAAGGACCAAAGACACAAACAATGGCAGAGAAGGTTTTGAATATGTAAGGTATTTCATTTATTAATTACCTTTTTTTGTCTTTATGAAGAAGAACCATCATTAAAGAATATTGTTATAGCATTATTGTGCATTTGAAGGAAGAAATCAAAAAACAGCCAGAAATGAAGAAATGATCTTTTACTAAGACAATGCACTGTGAAAACAGTCCAAAGAGACCAAAGACACAAACAACAGCAGAGAAGGTTTTGGAATATGTAAGGTATTTCATTTATTGATTACCTTTTTTTGTCTTTATGAAGAAGAACCATCATTAAAGAATATTATATAGCATTATTGGTGCATTTGAAGGAAGAAATCACCAAAAAACAGCCAGAAATGAAGAAATGATCTTTTACTAAGACAATGCACTGTGAAAACAGTCCAAAGAGACCAAAGACACAAACAACAGCAGAGAAGGTTTTGGAATATGTATGTATTTCATTTATTGATTACCTTTTTTTGTCTTTATGAAGAAGAACCATCATTAAAGAATATTATATAGCATTATTGGTGCATTTGAAGGAAGAAACTACCAAAAAACAGCCAGAAATGAAGAAATGATCTTTATTAAGACAATGCACTGTGAAACAGTCCAAAGAGACCAAAGACACAAACAACAGCAGAGAAGGTTTTGGAATATGTAAGGTATTTCATTTATTGATTACCTTTGTCTTTATGAAGAAGAACCATCATTAAAGAATATTATATAGCATTATTGGTGCATTTGAAGGAAGAAATCACCAAAAACAGCCAGAAATGAAGAAATGATCTTTTACTAAGACAATGCACTGTGAAAACAGTCCAAAGAGACCAAAGACACAAACAACAGCAGAGAAGGTTTTGGAATATGTAAGGTATTTCATTTTATTGATTACCTTTTTTTGTCTCTTTATGAAGAAGAACCATCATTAAAGAATATTATGTAGCATTATTGGTGCATTTGAAGGAAGAAATCACCAAAAAACAGCCAGAAATGAAGAAATGATCTTTTACTAAGACAATGCACTGTGAAAACAGTCCAAAGAGACCAAAGACGCAAACAACAGCAGAGAAGGTTTTGGAATATGTAAGGTATTTCATTTATTGATTACCTTTTTTTGTCTTTATGAAGAAGAACCATCATTAAAGAATATTATATAGCATTATTGGTGCATTTGAAGGAAGAAATCAAAACAGCCAGAAATGAAGAAATGATTTTACTAAGACAATGCACTGTGAAAACAGTCCAAAATCAAAGACACAAACAACAGCAGAAGGTTTTGGAATATGTAAGGTATTTCATTTATTGATTACCTTTTTTTTGTCTTTTATGAAGAAGAAGAATATTATATAGCATTATTGGTATTTGAAGGAAGAAATCACCAAAAAAACAAGGAAATGAATAAATGATTTTCAAAATGGGGAGAAAAGAAGTATCAGAAAAAAAATTAAAAAGGGACCAAAGACACAAATGTCATGAGAGAAATTTTTGGAATATGTATTGATTACCTTTTTTTGTCTTTATGAAGAAGAACCATCATTAAAGAATATTATATAAAGCATTGATTAAAAATTTTGAAGTTTACTAAAAAAATGCACTGTGAAAACAGTCCAAAGGGACCAAAGACACAAACAACAGCAGAGAAGGGGTTTTGGAATACGTAAGGCATTTCATTTATTGATTACCTTTTTTTTGTCTTTATGAAGAAGAACCATCATTAAAGCACACATTATATAGCATTATTGGTGCATTTGAAGGAAGAAATCACCAAAAAACAGCCAGAAATGAAGAAATCTTTACTACGGACAATGCACTGTGAAAAACAGAAATCCAAAGGGACCAAAGACACAAACAACAGCAGAGAAGGTTTTGGAATACGAAGGTATTTCATTTATTGATTACCTTTTTTTGTCTTTATGAAGAAGAACCATCATTATATAGCATTATTGGTGCATTTGAAGAAATCACCAAAAAACAGCCAGAAATGAAGAAATGATCTTTACTAAGACAATGCACTGTGAAAACAGTCCAAAAGAGACCAAAAAAAAACAACAGAAGACAGAAGGTTTTGGAATATGTAAGGTATTTCATTTATTGATTACCTTTTTTGTCTTTATGAAGAAGAACCATCATTAAAGAATATTATATAGCATTATTGGTGCATTTGGAAGGAAGAAATCACCAAAAAACAGCCAGAAATGAAGAAATGATCTTATTTCAAGACAATGTACTGTGAAAACAGTCCAAAGGGACCAAAGACACAAACAACAGCAGAGAAGGTTTTGGAATAAGGTATTTCATTTATTGATTACCTTTTTTTGTCTTTGAGGAAGAACCATCATTAAAGAATATTATATAGCATTATTGGTGCATTTGGAAGGAAGAAATCACCAAAAAATAGCCAGAAATGACAAAATGATCTTTTACTTCAAGACAATGCACTTCTCAGAAAAACAGTCCAAAGGGACCAAAGACAAAACAACAGCAGAGAAGGTTTTGGAATACGTG
>JBBBDQ010027333.1:0-12816 GCA_037127315.1 Ascarosepion bandense | reverse complement strand
TTTCGTTAATATGAGCGTTTCGCCCTTTAATTTTATAGTCGGTTGCTCTCTCTCTTGCCGTGGAAAAGATCTCCAATATATTCGTCTGATCGCTGGAGTCTTTTCTCTTTCTTTAATATGAGCGTTCCGCCCTTTAATTTATAGTCGGTTGCTCTCTCTCTTGCCATTGGAAAAGATCTCCAATATATTCGTCTGATCGCTGGAGTCTTTCTCTTTCTTTAATATGAGCGTTCCGCCCGCTTTAATTTTATAGTCCAGTTTGCTCTCTCTCTTGCCGTGGAAAAGATCTCCAGTATATTCGTCTGATCGCTTAAGATGCACTGCTCTTTCTTTAATATGAGCGTTCCGCCCTTTAATTTTATAGTCGGTTGCTCTCTCTTGCCGTGGAAAAAGATCTCCAATATATTCGTATCATCGCTGGAGTCTTTTCTCTTTCTTTAATATGAGCGTTCCACCCTTTAATTTTATAGTCGGTTGCTCTCTCTCTTGCCGTGGAAAAGATCTCCAGTATATTCGTCTGATCGCTGGAGTCTTTCTCTTTCTTAATATGAGCGTTCCGCCCTTTAATTTTATAGTCGGTTGCTCTCTCTCTTGCCGTGGAAAAGATCTCCAATATATTCGTATCATCGCTGGAGTCTTTTCTCTTTCTTTAATATGAGCGTTCCGCCCTTTAATTTTATAGTCGGTTGCTCTCACTCTTGCCGTGGAAAAGATCTCAGCAATATATTCGTCTGATCGCTGGAGTCTTTTCTCTTTCTTTAATATGAGCGTTCCGCCCTTTAATTTTATAGTCGGTTGCTCTCTCTCTTGCCGTGGAAAAGATCTCCAGTATATTCGTCTGATCGCTGGAGTCTTTTCTCTTTCTTAATATGAGCGTTCCGCCCTTTAATTTATAGTCGGTTGCTCTCTCTCTTGCCGTGGAAAAGATCTCCAATATATTCGTCTGATCGCTGGAGTCTTTTCTCTTTCTTCTTCTCAGAGCGTTCCGCCCTTTAATTTTATAGTCGGTTGCTCTCTCTCTCTTGCCGTGGAAAGATCTCCAGTATATTCGTCTGATCGGTGGAGTCTTTTCTCTTTCTTTCTCTTCGACGATTCCGCCCTTTAATTTTATAGTCGGTTGCTCTCTCTCTTGCCGTGGAAAAGATCTCCAATATATTCGTCTGATCGCTGGAGTCTTTTCTCTTTCTTTAATATGAGCGTTCCGCCCTTTAATTTTATAGTCGGTTGCTCTCTCTCTTGCCGTGGAAAAGATCTCCAATATATTCGTCTGATCGCTGGAGTCTTTCTCTTTCTTCAATATGAGCGTTCCGCCCTTTAATTTTATAGTCGGTTGCTCTCTCACTTGCCGTGGAAAAGATCTCCAATATATTCGTCTGATCGCTGGAGTCTTTCTCTTTCTTTAATATGATTTCCGCCCTTTAATTTTATAGTCAGTTTTGCTCTCTCTCTTGCCGTGGAAAAGATCTCAGCTGTTCGTCTGATCGCTGGAGTCTTTTCTCTTTCTTTAATATGAGCGTTCCGCCCTTTAATTTTATAGTCGGTTGCTCTCTCTCTTGCCGTGGAAAAGATCTCCAGTATATTCGTCTGATCGCTGGAGTCTTTTCTCTTTCTTTAATATGAGCGTTCCGCCCTTTAATTTTATAGTCGGTTGCTCTCTCTCTTGCCGTGGAAAAGATCTCCAATATATTCATTCTGATCGCTGGAGTCTTTTTCTCTTTCTTTAATATGAGCGTTCCGCCCTTTAATTTTATAGTCGGTTGCTCTCTCTCTTGCCGTGGAAAAGATCTCCAGTATATTCGTCTGATCGCTGGAGTCTTTTCTCTTTCTTAATATGAGCGTTCCGCCCTTTAATTTTATAGTCGGTTGCTCTCTCTCTTGCCGTGGAAAAGATCTCCAATATATTTAGTCTGATCGCTGGAGTCTTTTCTCTTTCTTTAATATGAGCGTTCCGCCCTTTAATTTTATAGTCGGTTGCTCTCTCTCTTGCCGTGGAAAAGATCTCCAGTATATTCGTCTGATCGCTGGAGTCTTTTCTCTTTCTTTAATATGAGCGTTCCGCCCTTTAATTTTATAGTCGGTTGCTCTCTCTCTTGCCGTGGAAAAGATCTCCAATATATTCGTCTGATCGCTGGAGTCTTTTCTCTTTCTTTAATATGAGCGTTCCGCCCTTTAATTTTATAGTCGGTTGCTCTCTCTCTTGCCGTGGAAAAGATCTCCAGTATATTCGTCTGATCGCTGGAGTCTTTTCTCTTTCTTAATATGAGCGTTCCGCCCTTTAATTTTATAGTCGGTTGCTCTCTCTCTTGCCGTGGAAAAGATCTCCAATATATTCGTCTGATCGCTGGAGTCTTTTTCTCTTTCTTTAATATGAGCGTTCCGCCCTTTAATTTTATAGTCGGTTGCTCTCTCTCTTGCCGTGGAAAAGATCTCCAATATATTCGTCTGATCGCTGGAGTCTTTTCTCTTTCTTCTAACTCGTGACGTTCCGCCCTTTAATTTTATAGTCGGTTGCTCTCTCTCTTGCCGTGGAAAAGATCTCCAATATATTCGTCCTGATCGCTGGAGTCTTTTCTCTTTCTTTAATATGAGCGTTCCGCCCTTTAATTTTATAGTCGGTTGCTCTCTCTCTTGCCGTGGAAAAGATCTCCAATATTATTCGTATCATCGCTGGAGTCTTTTCTCTTTCTTTAATATGAGCGTTCCGCCCTTTAATTTTATAGTCGGTTGCTCTCTCTCTTGCCGTGGAAAAGATCTCCAATATATTCGTATCATCGCTGGAGTCTTTTCTCTTTCTTTAATATGAGCGTTCCGCCCTTTAATTTTATAGTCGGTTGCTCTCTCTCTTGCCGTGGAAAGAATCTCCAGTATATTCGTCTGATCGCTGGAGTCTTTTCTCTTTCTTTAATATGAGCGTTCCGCCCTTTAATTTTATAGTCGGTTGCTCTCTCTCTTGCCGTGGAAAAGATCTCCAATATATTCGTATCATCGCTGGAGTCTTTTCTCTTTCTTTAATATGGGCGATTTCCGCCTTTAATTTTATAGTCGGTTGCTCTCTCTCTTGCCGTGGAAAAGATCTCCAATATATTCGTATCATCGCTGGAGTCTTTTCTCTTTCTTTGAGCGTTCCGCCCTTTAATTTTATAGTCGGTTGCTCTCTCTCTTGCCGTGGAAAAGATCTCCAATATATTCGTATCATCGCTGGAGTCTTTTTCTCTTTCTTTAATATGAGCGTTCCGCCCTTTAATTTTATAGTCGGTTGCTCTCTCTCTTGCCGTGGAAAAGATCTCCAGTATATTCGTCTGATCGCTGGAGTCTTTTCTCTTTCTTCTTTAATTTTATAGTCGGTTGCTCTCTCTCTTGCCGTGGAAAAGATCTCCAATATATTCGTCTGATCGCTGGAGTCTTTTCTCTTTCTTTAATATGAGCGTTCCGCCCTTTAATTTTATAGTCGGTTGCTCTCTCTCTTGCCGTGGAAAAGATCTCCAGTATATTCGTCTGATCGCTGGAGTCTTTTCTCTTTCTTTAATATGAGCGTTCCGCCCTTTAATTTTATAGTCGGTTGCTCTACTCTCTTCCGTGGAAAAGATCTCCAATATATTCGTCTGATCGCTGGAGTCTTTTCTCTTTCTTTAATATGAGCGTTCCGCCCTTTAATTTTATAGTCGGTTGCTCTCTCTCTTGCCGTGGAAAGATCTCCAGTATATTCGTCTGATCGCTGGAGTCTTTTCTCTTTCTTTAATATGAGCGTTCCGCCCTTTAATTTTATAGTCGGTTGCTCTCTCTCTTGCCGTGGAAAAGATCTCCAATATATTCATCTGATCGCTGGAGTCTTTCTCTTTCTTCAATATGAGCGTTCCGCCCTTTAATTTTATAGTCGGTTGCTCTCTCTCTTGCCGTGGAAAAGATCTCCAATATATTCGTCTGATCGCTGGAGTCTTTTCTCTTTCTTTAATATGAGCGTTCCGCCCTTTAATTTTATAGTCGGTTGCTCTCTCTCTTGCCGTGGAAAAGATCTCCAATATATTCACGTCTGATCGCTGGAGTCTTTTCTCTTTCTTTAATATGAGCGTTCCGCCCTTTAATTTTATAGTCGGTTGCTCTCTCTCTTGCCGTGGAAAAGATCTCCAATATATTCGTCTGATCGCTGGAGTCTTTTCTCTTTCTTTAATATGACGTTCCGCCCTTTGGCTATAGTCGGTTGCTCTCTCTCTTGCCGTGGAAAAGATCTCCAATATATTCGTATCATCGCTGGAGTCTTTTCTCTTTCTTTAATATGAGCGTTCCGCCCTTTAATTTTATAGTCGGTTGCTCTCTCTCTTGCCGTGGAAAAGATCTCCAGTATATTCGTCTGATCGCTGGAGTCTTTTCTCTTTCTTTAATATGAGCGTTCCGCCCTTTAATTTTATAGTCGGTTGCTCTCTCTCTTGCCGTGGAAAAAGATCTCCAATATATTCGTATCATCGCTGGAATCTTTCTCTTTCTTTAATATGAGCGTTCCGCCCTTTAATTTTATAGTCGGTTGCTCTCTCTCTTGCCGTGGAAAAAGATCTCCAATATATTCGTATCATCGCTGGAGTCTTTTCTCTTTCTTTAATATGGACGTTCCGCCCTTTAATTTTATAGTCGGTTGCTCTCTCTCTTGCCGTGGAAAAGATCTCCAATATATTCGTATCATCTTTGGAGTCTTTTCTCTTTCTTCTTTATGAGCGTTCCGCCCTTTAATTTTATAGTCGGTTGCTCTCTCTCTTGCCGTGGAAAAGATCTCCAGTATATTCGTCTGATCGCTGAAGTCTTTTTCTCTTTCTTTAATATGAGCGTTCCGCCCTTTAATTTTGTAGTCGGTTGCTCTCTCTCTTGCCGTGGAAAAGATCTCCAGTATATTCGTCTGATCGCTGGAGTCTTTTCTCTTTCTTTAATATGAGCGTTCCGCCCTTTAATTTTGTGATCGGTTGCTCTCTCTCTTGCCGTGGAAAAGATCTCCAGTGTATTCGTCTGATCGCTGGAGTCTTTTCTCTTTCTTTAATATGAGCGTTCCGCCCTTTAATTTTATAGTCGGATTTGCTCTCTCTCTTGCCGTGGAAAAAGTCTCCAGTATATTCGTCTGATCGCTGGAGTCTTTTCTCTTTTTCTTAATATAGGCGTTCCGCCCTTTAATTTTATAGTCGGTTGCTCTCTCTCTTGCCGTGGAAAAGATCTCCAATATATTCGTCTGATCGCTGGAGTCTTTTCTCTTTCTTTAATATGAGCGTTCCGCCCTTTAATTTTATAGTCGGTTGCTCTCTCTCTTGCCGTGGAAAAGATCTCAGTATATTCGTCGATCGCTGGAGTCTTTTCTCTTTCTTTAATATAGGCGTTCCGCCCTTTAATTTTATAGTCGGTTGCTCTCTCTCTTGCCGTGGAAAAGATCTCCAGTATATTCGTCTGATCGCTGGAGTCTTTTCTGCTGCTGCTCTTGACAGTTCCGCCCTTTAATTTTATAGTCGGTTGCTCTCTCTCTTGCCGTGGAAAAGATCTCCAATATATTTCGTCTGATCGCTGGAGTCTTTCTCTTTCTTTAATATGAGCGTTCCGCCACTTTAATTTTATAGTCGGTTGCTCTCTCTCTTGCCGTGGAAAAGATCTCCAGTATATTCGTCTGATCGCTGGAGGATCTTTTCTCTTCTTTTAATATGAGCGTTCCGCCCTTTAATTTTATAGTCGGTTGCTCTCTCTCTTGCCGTGGAAAAGATCTCCAGTATATTCATTCTGATCGCTGGAGTCTTTTCTCTTTCTTTTAATATGAGCGTTCCGCCCTTTAATTTTATAGTCGGTTGCTCTCTCTCTTGCCGTGGAAAAGATCTCCAGTATATTCGTCTGATCGCTGGAGTCTTTTCTCTTTCTTTAATATGAGCGTTCCGCCCTTTAATTTTATAGTCGGTTGCTCTCTCTCTTGCCGTGGAAAAGATCTCCAGTATATTCGTCTGATCGCTGGAGTCTTTTCTCTTTGCTAATATGAGCGTTACGCCTTTAATTTTATAGTCGGTTGCTCTCTCTCTTCGCAATGGAGAAAGATCTCCAGTATATTCGTCTGATCGCTGGAGTCTTTTCTCTTTCTTTAATATGAGCGTTCCGCGCTTTAATTTTATAGTCGGTTGTCTCTCTCTTGCCGTGGAAAAGATCTCCAGTATATTCGTATCATCGCTGGAGTCTTTTCTCTTTCTTAATATGAGCGTTCCGCCCTTTAATTTTATAGTCGGTTGCTCTCTCTCTTGCCGTGGAAAAGATCTCCAGTATATTCGTCTGATCGCTGGAGTCTTTTTTCTCTTTCTTTAATATGAGCGTTCCGCCCTTTAATTTTATAGTCGGTTGCTCTCTCTCTTGCCGTGGAAAAGATCTCCAATATATTCGTCTGATCGCTGGAGTCTTTTCTCTTTCTTTAATATGAGCGTTCCGCCTTTAATTTTATAGTCGGTTGCTCTCTCTCTTGCCGTGGAAAAGATCTCCAGTATATTCGTCTGATCGCTGGAGTCTTTTCTCTTTTCTTTAATATGAGCGTTCCGCCCTTTAATTTTATAGTCGGTTGCTCTCTCTCTTGCCGTGGAAAAGATCTCCAGTATATTCGTCTGATCGCTGGAGTCTTTTCTCTTTCTTAATATGAGCGTTCCGCCCTTTAATTTTATAGTCGGTTGCTCTCTCTCTTGCCGTGGAAAAAGTCTCCAATATATTCGTCTGATCGCTGGAGTCTTTTCTCTTTCTTTAATATGAGCGTTCCGCCCTTTAATTTTTTATAGTCGGATTGCTCTCTCTCTCTTGCCATTTGAAAAGATCTCCGATATATTCGTCTGATCGCTGGAGTCTTTTCTCTTTCTTTAATATGAGCGTTCCGCCTTTAATTTTATAGTCGGTTGCTCTCTCTCTTGCCGTGGAAAAGATCTCCAATATATTCGTCTGATCAGCTGGAGTCTTTTCTCTTTCTTTAATATGAGCGTTCCGCCCTTTAATTTTATAGTCAGTTGCTCTCTCTTGCCGTGGGGAAAGATCTCCAGTATGTTCGTATCATCGCTGGATTCTTTTCTCTTCTTTCTTTAATATGAGCGTTCCGCCCTTTAATTTTATAGTCGGTTGCTCTCTCTCTTGCCGTGGAAAAGATCTCCAGTATCTTCGTCTGATCGCTGGAGTCTTTTCTCTTCTTCTTATGAGCGTTCCGCCCTTTAATTTTATAGTCGGTTGCTCTCTCTTGCCGTGGAAAGATCTCCAATATATTCGTCGATCGCTTTGGAGTCTTTTCTCTTTCTTCTTTATATGAGCGTTCCTTTAATTTTATAGTCGGTTGCTCTCTCTCTTGCCGTGGAAAGATCTCCCAATATATTCGTCTGATCGCTGGAGTCTTTCTCTTTCTTTAATATGATTCCGCCCTTTAATTTTATAGTCGGTTGCTCTCTCTCTTGCCGTGGAAAAGATCTCCAGTATATTCGTATCATCGCTGGATTCTTTCTCTTTCTTTAATATGACGTTCCGCCCTTTAATTTTATAGTCGGTTGCTCTCTCTTGCCGTGGAAAGATCTCCAGTATATTCAGTCTGATCGCTGGAGTCCTTTCTCTTTCTTTAATATGAGCGTTCCGCCCTTTAATTTTATAGTCGGTTGCTCTCTCTCTTGCCGTGTTGAGAAGAATCTCAATATATTCGTCTGATCGCTGGAGTCTTTTCTCTTTCTTTAATATGAGCGTTCCGCCCTTTAATTTTATAGTCAGTTTGCTCTCTCTTGCATGGAAAAGATCTCCAATATATTCGTCTGATCGCTGGAGTCTTTTCTCTTTCTTTAATATGAGCGTTCCGCCTTTAATTTTATAGTCGGTTGCTCTCTCTTGCCCGTGGAAAAGATCTCCAATATATTCGTCTGATCGCTGGAGTCTTTTCTCTTTCTTTAATATGAGCGTTCCGCCCTTTAATTTTATAGTCGGTTGCTCTCTCTCTTGCCGTGGAAAAGTCTCCAATATATTCAGTATCATCGCTGGAGTCTTTTCTCTTTCTTCTAATATGAGCGTTCCGCCCTTTAATTTTATAGTCGGTTGCTCTCTCTTGCCGTGGAAAAGATCTCCAGTATATTCGTCTGATCGCTGGAGTCCTTTCTCTTTCTTTAATATGAGCGTTCCGCCCTTTAATTTTATAGTCGGTTGCTCTCTCTCTTGCCATTGAAAAGATCTCCAATATATTCGTCTGATCGCTGGAGTCTTTCTCTTTCTTTAATATGAGCGTTCCGCCCTTTAATTTTATAGTCGGTTGCTCTCTCTCGCCGTGGAAAAGATCTCCAGTATATTCGTCTGATCGCTGGAGTCCTTTCTCTTTCTTTAATATGAGCGTTCCGCCCTTTAATTTTATAGTCGGTTGCTCTCTCTCTTGCCGTGGAAAAAGAGATCTCCAATATATTCGTCTGATCGCTGGAGTCTTTTCTCTTTCTTTAATATGAGCGTTCCGCCCTTTAATTTTATAGTCGGTTGCTCTCTCTCTTGCCGTGGAAAAGATACCAATATATTCGTCTGATCGCTGCTGGAGTCTTTTCTCTTTCTTTAATATGGCGTTTCAGCACTTTAATTTTATAGTCGGTTGCTCTCTCTCTTGCCGTGGAAAAGATCTCCAATATATTCGTCTGATCGCTGGAGTCTTTTTCTCGCTTTCTTTAATATGAGCGTTCCGCCCTTTAATTTTATAGTCGGTTGCTCTCTCTCTTGCACCGTGGAAAAGATCTCCAGTATATTCGTATCATCGCTGGAGTCTTTTCTCTTTCTTTAATATGAGCGTTCCGCCCTTTAATTTTATAGTCGGTTGCTCTCTCTTGCCGTGGAAAGATCTCCAGTATATTCGTCTGATCGCTGGAGTCTTTTCTCTTTCTTTAATATGAGCGTTCCGCCCTTTAATTTTATAGTCGGTTGCTCTATCTCTTGCCGTGGAAAAGATCTCAATATATTCGTCTGATCGCTGGAGTCTTTCTCTTTCTTTAATATGAGCGTTCCGCCCTTTAATTTTATAGTCGGTTGTGCTCTCTCTCTTGCCATTAAAGATCTCCAGTATATTCGTCTGATCGCTGGAGTCTTTCTCTTTTCTTTAATATGAGCGTTCCGCCCTTTAATTTTATAGTCGGTTGCTCTCTCTCTTGCCGTGGAAAAGATCTCCAATATATTCGTATCATCGCTGGAGTCTTTTTCTCTTTCTTTAATATGAGCGTTCCGCCCTTTAATTTTATAGTCGGTTGCTCTCTCTCTTGCCGTGGAAAAGATCTCCACTATATTCGTCTGATCGCTGGAGTCCTTTCTCTTTCTTTAATATGAGCGTTCCGCCCTTTAATTTTATAGTCGGTTGCTCTCTCTCTTGCCGTGGAAAAGATCTCCAATATATTCGTCTGATCGCTGGAGTCTTTTCTCTTTCTTTAATATGAGCGTTCCGCCCTTTAATTTTATAGTCGGTTGCTCTCTCTCTTGCCGTGGAAAAGATCTCCAGTATATTCGTCTGATCGCTGGAGTCCTTTTCTCTTTCTTTAATATGAGCGTTCCGCCCTTTAATTTTATAGTCGGTTGCTCTCTCTCTTGCCGTGGAAAAGATCTCCAATATATTCGTCTGATCGCTGGAGTCTTTCTCTTTCTTCTTCATGAGCGTTCCGCCCTTTGTTATAGTCGGTTGCTCTCTCTCTTGCCGTGGAAAAGATCTCAATATATTCGTCTGATCGCTGGAGTCTTTTCTCTTTCTTTAATATGAGCGTTCCGCCCTTTAATTTTTTTATAGTCGGTTGCTCTCTCTCTTGCCGTGGAAAAGATCTCCAATATATTCCGTCTGATCGCTGGAGTCTTTCTCTTTCTTTAATATGAGCGTTCCGCCCTTTTAATTTTATAGTCGGTTGCTCTCTCTCTTGCCGTGGAAAAGATCTCCAGTATATTCGTATCATCGCTGGAGTCTTTTCTCTTTCTTTAATATGAGCGTTCCGCCCTTTAATTTTATAGTCGGTTGCTCTCTCTCTTGCCGTGGAAAAGATCTCCAGTATATTCGTCTGATCGCTGGAGTCTTTTCTCTTTCTTTAATATGAGCGTTCCGCCCTTTAATTTTATAGTCGGTTGCTCTATCTCTTGCCGTGGAAAAGATCTCCAATATATTCGTCTGATCGCTGGAGTCTTTTCTCTTTCTTTAATATGAGCGTTCCGCCCTTTAATTTTATAGTCGGTTGCTCTCTCTCTTGCCACGTGGAAAAGATCTCCAGTATATTCGTCTGATCGCTGGAGTCTTTTCTCTTTCTTTAATATGAGCGTTCCGCCCTTTAATTTTATAGTCGGTTGCTCTCTCTCTTGCCGTGGAAAGATCTCCAATATATTCGTCTGATCGCTGGAGTCTTTTCTCTTTCTTTAATATGAGCGTTCCGCCCTTTAATTTTATAGTCGGTTGCTCTCTCTCTTGCCGTGGAAAAGATCTCCAATATATTCGTCTGATCGCTGGAGTCTTTTCTCTTTCTTTAATATGAGCGTTCCGCCCTTTAATTTTATAGTCGGTTGCTCTCTCTTGCCGTGGAAAAGATCTCCAGTATATTCGTATCATCGCTGGAGTCTTTTCTCTTTCTTTAATATGAGCGTTCCGCCCTTTAATTTTATAGTCGGTTGCTCTCTCTCTTGCCGTGGAAAAGATCTCGGTATATTCGTCTGATCGCTGGAGTCTTTTCTCTTTCTTTAATATGAGCGTTCCGCCCTTTAATTTTATAGTCGGTTGCTCTATCTCTTGCCGTGGAAAAGATCTCCAATATATTCGTCTGATCGCTGGAGTCTTTTCTCTTTCTTTAATATGAGCGTTCCGCCCTTTAATTTTATAGTCGGTTGCTCTCTCTCTTGCCGTGGAAAAGATCTCCAGTATATTCGTCTGATCGCTGGAGTCTTTTCTACTTCTTTATATGAGCGTTCCGCCCTTTAATTTTATAGTCGGTTGCTCTCTCTCTTGCCAATGGAAAAAAAGATCTCCAATATATTCGTCTGATCGCTGGAGTCTTTTCTCTTTCTTTAATATGAGCGTTCCGCCCTTTAATTTTATAGTCGGTTGCTCTCTCTCTTGCCGTGGAAAAAGATCTCCAGTATATTCGTATCATCGCTGGATTCTTTTCTCTTTCTTTAATATGAGCGTTCCGCCCTTTAATTTTATAGTCGGTTGCTCTCTCACTTGCCGTGGAAAAGATCTCCAGTATATTCGTCTGATCGCTGGAGTCCTTTCTCTTTCTTTAATATGAGCGTTCCGCCCTTTAATTTATAGTCGGTTGCTCTCTCTCTTGCCGTGGAAAAGATCTCCAATATATTCGTCTGATCGCTGGAGTCTTTTCTCTTTCTTTAATATGAGCGTTCCGCCCTTTAATTTTATAGTCGGTTGCTCTCTCTCTTGCCGTGGAAAAGATCTCCAATATATTCGTCTGATCGCTGGAGTCTTTTCTCTTTCTTTAATATGAGCGTTCCGCCCTTTAATTTTATAGTCGGTTGCTCTCTCTCTTGCCGTGGAAAAGATCTCCAATATATTCGTCTGATCGCCTGGAGTCTTTTCTCTTTCTTTAATATGAGCGTTCCGCCCTTTAATTTTATAGTCGGTTGCTCTCTCTCTTGCCGTGGAAAAGATCTCCAATATATTCATGTCATCGCTGGAGTCTTTTCTCTTTCTTTAATATGAGCGTTCCGCCCTTTAATTTTATAGTCGGTTGCTCTCTCTCTTGCCGTGGAAAAGATCTCCAGTATATTCGTCTGATCGCTGGAGTCCTTTCTCTTTCTTTAATATGAGCGTTCCGCCCTTTAATTTTATAGTCGGTTGCTCTCTCTCTTGCGTGGAAAAGATCTCCAATATATTCGTCTGATCGCTGGAGTCTTTTCTCTTTCTTTAATATGGCGTTCCCGCCCTTTAATTTTATAGTCGGTTGCTCTCTCTCTTGCCGTGGAAAAGATCTCCAGTATATTCGTCTGATCGCTGGAGTCCTTTCTCTTTCTTTAATATGAGCGTTCCGCCCTTTAATTTTATAGTCGGTTGCTCTCTCTCTTGCCTGCCGTGGAAAATATCTCCAATATATTCGTCTGATCGCTGGAGTCTTTTCTCTTTCTTTAATATGAGCGTTCCGCCCTTTAATTTTATAGTCGGTTGCTCTCTCTCTTGCCGTGGAAAAGATCTCCAATATATTCGTCTGATCGCTGGAGTCTTTTTCTCTTTCTTTCATATAGGCGTTCCGCCCTTTAATTTTATAGTCGGTTGCTCTCTCTCTTGCCGTGGAAAAAGATCTCCAATATATTCGTCTGATCGCTGGAGTCTTTTCTCTTTCTTTAATATGAGCGTTCCGCCCTTTAATTTTATAGTCGGTTGCTCTCTCTCTTGCCGTGGAAAAGATCTCCAGTATATTCGTATCATCGCTGGAGTCTTTTCTCTTTCTTCGCTATGAGCGTTCCGCCCTTTAATTTTATAGTCGGTTGCTCTCTCTCTTGCCGTGGAAAAGATCTCCAGTATATTCGTCTGATCGCTGGAGTCTTTTCTCTTTCTTTAATATGAGCGTTCCGCCCTTTAATTTTATAGTCGGTTGCTCTATCTCTTGCCGTGGAAAAGATCTCCAATATATTCGTCTGATCGCTGGAGTCTTTTCTCTTTCTTTAATATGAGCGTTCCGCCCTTTAATTTTATAGTCGGTTGCTCTCTCTTGCCGTGGAAAAGATCTCCAGTATATTCGTCTGATCGCTGGGGTCTTTTCTCTTTCTTTTAATATGAGCGTTCCGCCCTTTAATTTTATAGTCGGTTGCTCTCTCTCTTGCCGTGGAAAAGATCTCCAATATATTCGTCTGATCGCT
>JBBBDQ010027327.1:0-23431 GCA_037127315.1 Ascarosepion bandense | reverse complement strand
CGCTCCTGGATCCGACTTCTGTACGCACGTCCCCGGTGCGCTGGTGGAAAGTGAATGGAGTACGATCGGAGACCTTTTCTATTGACTCGTCTATTCGTCAAGGTTGTCCGCTCTCGCACGCTCTTACGTTCTTTGCGTTGGAGCCTTTCCTTCGCAAGTTAAAGGCGAATCCGGTCCTTCGCGGGATTACATTACCTGGTGCTACCTCGGCCAGGTATTCTGCCTATGCTGACGACGATTTCGGCTCTTGTGTCGAGCAGAGCCGAGATTGACGAAGTCAGCAAGGGAAATCAGAGGGTATGAGACGGTGACAGGGGCCAAGATCAACCGCGATAAGTCTGTTGGCTTGCGGTTGGGCGCGTGGAAGGGTTTCTCTTCCCGGGCCTTTCCACTGGACAGACGGGCCGGTCAAGATTCTCGGCGTCTGGTTCGGTCCTGATCTCCAGTTGGAAATGAATTGGTCGGAGGTACAAGAAGGCAGAGGCTGCAGTTCGTCTGTGGTCTCTGAGGAAGCTTTCCTTAAAGGGGAGGGCGGAAGTATGTGTTTCACACATCTACCCGATTCTCCTTTACCGACTCTCTGTGCTTCACTCCCGTGTGCCATATTAATGACATTAGTCAGGGTCTTGTACTCCTTCCTCTGGGGGAGGAAGCAAGGCTCCTAAGGTGTGTCGCGAGATCTGTAGCCTCCATCCTTCTGAGGGCGGTCTGGGAATGCCAAGCGTTGAGATTCGTCAACATACGCTTCGCATTGCCTTCCTAGACCGAATGTGTTCACTAAGTGGATGAAAATGGTGAATTCTGGAAGAAGATGCCCGCAAAAGCTTCCATCCCTAAGAAGTGTGCATTCGTGCGAGGAAGAGGCCGGCCGTTTACCTCGAGGCGAATGCTCCTTCTATCGTGAATGCCGGCGAGCACTCAGTTTTCTCTTACGGGCGACAGATGGCCTCTCTGGCGTCCAGGCGTTATCCCTTCGGGCATTATATCGGGTGCTAGTGAGGGGGGCCGTTCGGGATGATCTGATTGACGAGCTCGGTTTGACGAAGCGGGAGGCGCTCCATATGGCCTTGGGCGCCCGGGTTGAAATGCCCTCACAAACAACGGGGCATCCCTCACCTGTTGGTGATACGAAGCTGTCTGGGTCGGCAAGAAGCTTAAAGCAGCGGGTTTGGTTGTTTCGCCAAACTGCGTTCGCTGCAGTGGGTCGGTGGTCGAGACTTTGTCTCACGCCTTCTTTCATTGCAGTGTCGTAGTACCGTTGTGTAAGTGGCAGGAGCTTCATGGTTCGCATGCTGCGTGGAAAGTTCTTTGTCCTGGAAGTCGCTTCTGTTTGTGGCAATGTGGTGCCGTCGTTGACTAGGGCTGGGCATTATGTGTTCGTATGCTTACTGGGTGTTATGCGAGTCGTGATTTGGACGACGCGACAGAAGGAATTCTATGGGGACGAGAAGTTTTCCTCTTCCCAACTGATTTTGTTTTTAAGCATCAGCTTGAAGTCAAAATTAGGACGGAAAAACGACGACTCCCTCCATCAGAATTTGGCAAAAGGTGGGTAAATCTTGCGCGAATCTGTCGAGTGAAAAGAGCTGATTTGGAGTGGCATTTTGATGACGGTTAGGCATCAGGATATTGGGGATCCTGGACTAAACATTTTCAACCCCTCCCGAAAGTAGGATAGTTTAGTTAATTTGTCTTTTTATGTTTTAATGATGGTTAAACTTAGCCTAGGGTATGCATGGGCATTGGCCCCACTTTTTATTTTTTTTTGTGCCCTCTCTCTTTTGGTTTAATTCCCCAGCCTTCCCCACTTTTTAGGTGATTAGAGATAACTGATTTCTGGTAGAGGCGGGGCATCTTTCGTTTCGAGTGTGTTTATTTTCGTATTTGTTATTGTGTTTGTGTGTGTGCGTGGTTGTGTGTATGACTGTTTTGAGATCTGCCAACCCCGCTAAAATTTCGCCAGCTAACTGATGTTTCTGTCACGGATAGAGATTGTGGGGGGTTTAATACTAACATCAATTTTGTTTAGTTTTTGTATATATTTTCATTCGTTGTATAAAAATCATTGGGGTTTGCAATTTTAAGTGTTATTTCCCCCACCCCCCACAGACAAATTGTACATATGGGTTTAGTTAGACTTTCATAGAGTGTATTGAGGCATTGTGGTGCTCGTAGCAAGAATGGTACGTAAGATTGTGATGTTTTGGTGCAAGGGATATTATACTGTCTGCTTGGGTCAGTGAGTGAGTCTAGCTAAGTTAATGTAAGACAGATGAAGACCAGCTTCCCCATCCCCACAATTTTGGCCTTGTGCCGCATTTTTTGTAAATTTTTACAAAAATAAATAATTGCCATGTAGTTGTTGTTCGACGTGGTTTTGTCATTTGACTGTCAGCCTCTGCTTTGTTTCAGCTTGGACTTTTTTTTTGTTGAAAACATTTTTTTATTTGGACTGAATTTTGTACACAAGAGACCTTTCTTTGTGCCGATAAGTTTATTTTTGTTTTATTTTTCGTTTTCTTTCTTTGTTGTTTTATTTTTTATTTTGTTCTAGGTTTTTGTAATTTTATTTTCGTATTTTTTGGCGGCCATATTTGTTTTTGTTTGAGTCGGCCGTTCTCTTTTTATTTTTTCTGTTTTCATTTTCAATTGGTCTTCTTAAGTGCCAGATTTATTTTTTATTTAAAAAAAAAAAAAAAAAAAAAAAAAAAAAATTTGTTAATAGTATCTTTTATTTTGTTGTTATTGAAAACTGATCATTTAACTGTTTGTTTTCCTCCTTTTGCCTTTTCAGCCCCTCCCGTTTGCGAAGAGTAGCCTTTAAGCAACTCTTTGCGTGTCCTATTTCTGTTACATATTTTAAATTCTTTTGTATTTTATTGTAATAAGTTTATTGGTTGTTTGTTAAACCTCTCAAGAGGTTAATTTCCTTTAAAAAAAAAAAAAGGATATTGTTGTTATATTTTGGCCGCTAAAGGCCAATCTGTTTTGCTGATTTGTTTGCCGTTTGTCTTTATTGTCTGCAAAAATTAATTTGTATAAACCCCCTCCATTCCCCCCCTTTTTCCCCCCTCCCCATTCCCCTATTTAGTTACGGGAGGAGAAAAAAATATAATTGTTTCCTGGTGATTTGGAATTGAAAAATGGCCGACTCAGGTCGGTCGTTTAAAAAAGAAACCAGATTTTGAGCCGCCTTTTAAGGGGCCCGCGGATAAAAAGATGAGGAAGCTTATCCCCTCTTCCGAAAAATATGACCAAGAATATGGTGGCGAGAGAGCAGAAGACTTCAAGTACCCACGAAAAAGAATAAGAATGACAATACGAAGGATGCTGAGGCCGGGGAATCGCCCTGTTGTTGGAAGTCCCACCCGAGTTGCATTATAAACATTGGAGTTTCTGGAGAGGGCTAAAGGTTTCGATCATCTTTTGAAAGATAGCGGACTTTGGAAAACCCCCAGGAATTACAAAAAGTTTGAAAAAAAAAAGAATGGTGTCGGTCTTCGTGGTGGACAAGCGTACGCGCAAGTTTGTCGCTCCACGAAAGACACGGTGATTCGAACACTGGTGTCCCTAGGGGTTAAGCCCAAAAGAGTTATAAGAGGACCGGGTTTTCTCACGTGGGACGTACTGCTACCTCACCTGAAGATTGCTTGGAAGTAGTGAGCAAGGAATTGATCACTAACGACCTAATAATCGGGACAATATATGAAGGCCGAAGAGCCACGGTAGCAGTATATGAGGTTCCTCCCTCAGGTTGCCGGTGAACATCTGGCGTCCTATTTGGTGGCCAAATATTGGCAGCCTCATCCGACAGCCTGGTGAGAGATGGATATTTTGATATATTGATGGATCAAGATGCCGGCGGGTCAAATACAACTGCTTGGACTATTGCGGCCGGAAAATGCCGGTCGTAGTGACCGACAATATGCTGCTGGAAGTGTGGGCAGATTGGTCACTGTCCTCCTTCTGTCCAGGAAAGAAAGGCCTCTGGTGCTCCGGCCGCTGGCGACCGTGCCCCTAAGCCTGAGATGTAGTTCACCAACGCCTGTAACGGGCCTAGTAGCGGCACAGTCCGGGGACTTAAAAACCCCGGGTGGGTCTCGGCCCCCATCTCTCAAATTCAGAAGCCTGCCACTGGTGTGGTTGAGACAAAGACGACGGAGAATGGCGTGTCTCGTTACTAGGCAAAGGGGAAGAGCCGAGCAGCAGGACCTCAGTCCCCTGAGGCCACTAGGGATGACACCCAACAGTCCCACTCCCTCTGTCAGCAATGAGGGCGATGTCCCGGCAGTTTCATAAGATGTGGTCACTGAAATTCAAAAACAGGCAGACAGCTGAGAAAAGATTAAAAAACTGAGAGAGCTCAAAAAGGCTCTGGAGTCAAGTAAGACAGAAATCATCAGCAGCGTCCAGTGTCTGCCTACTTCTCCTCCACAAAAAATTATAGCACCTCCTCCCATGACAAAATCCTTGACCCACCTTCCAAAATGACCATATTTAAAAAACCATCACCAGTCCTTCAGCCCCTTCTCCTGCTCACTTCTCCAGTCCCTTCTCATGGTTTATCCCCAGCTAGTTCTACCCTTTCTTCCCCAAGTGTATCTCTGCTACCCCCACGCCAACACCGACTCCTTCTCAATCCCCGCTTAAAGATTCATTTAAGAGGCAAGAAACCCGGACACAATAAGCGGCAAAAAAAAAAAAAAGAAAAAAAAGCCTCCTTTTAATGTGGGGCAGGATGTTTGCCGTGTCTCCGGAGGACACTGCCCAAAAGGCTATTAATCAATGTAAAAAGGTCAAAACATTGTGGAAATGTAAATCATCAAAAACAAAGATGTTGAAGATCCACTTAACTTTCCAGAGGCCAAAAGACTTTTGACAGTGGTGAGATCTGGTGCGGGGTCGAGCCATGTATGGAGTATGCTTGGAGAGGCCAATGACTCCATCCCGATGAGCCCTCCAATTGTGTACTTCACAAACGATGACCAGAGGAATTTGGATCAGTTTTGTTCTGGGAGGACCCCTATTTTTTGTTCACCCCTTCCCTTTACAGAGCTTTAAAATTAACATTCCCCCTGGATATTGGTGGCCTGTCCAATGATGGCACTATCAAGACTGAGATGGGCCAAGGCTCAATGGGACGGGCCGTCGGTATCCTGTCCCCTGAGATGTTTGGTACAGTGCCTCAACCCTAATCCGGACGGTAATGGCTCTCTGGTTAGCTAGCATAAATGGCCGGGGCCTGAGATCAGAGTCACGCAGGGCGTGTCTCAGCCGTGATCTTCAGCGCCTCGGTGTGGATATGTTGTATACAGGAGACCCGGTTTTCAACTCGCGATCATGAGGATATACTGTCTAGGAGGTTCGCCCTCTATTCAGCATGTTTTGATGGACGCTCGAGAGGTGTTTCCTGGCTAGTGAGCAAGTCCTTGAATGCGGCGTGTACCCATGTCTTCGCAGATCCGGCAGGCAGACTTTGTGTGCTGGATGTTACTATAAAGGATAAGTCTCTTCGTCTCATTGGGGTTTATGCGCCCAATGTCCATGCAGAGCGTCCTGCTTTGTTTCGGCAGATCGAGCCGTTTTGACGACATCTCGTCGGGTAGTTTTAGCGGGCGATTGGAATGCCGTCCTTGACCCCGATATAGATCGCATAGGGGAAAGATCGGGTACTAACAACCCGGATGTAAAAGCATTTCGGGACTTTATCGACAGGTTCGATCTTGTCGGTAAGTACCGAAATGAACACCCCAGGATATAGTATGGACTTGGACTAATAGGGGCAGCTCGGCTACGGTGGTGCGTGCCAGCTTCGTCGACCGAGTCTTAGTGAGGAGAGTCGATGTAGGGCTCTTAGGTTGTCCAAGTTTTCATTCGATAGTTGACGGGGGCTGTGGTTGGGAATAAGTGGTGGGGGATCCTTGAAATCCAATATTAGATCGTTTGCTGCTGAATATAGCCGTCGACTCAATCTAGAAAGATTAGCAGCACAAACGGCAGTAGAAGCAAAGTTGATCGGAGCTATCAAATCCCGTGTTAGTGGGGACGTAGCCTTAGCTAGGGCGGAGCAGGCCTCCTTGCTTATCAAGAAGGACCAAGCTCTTGTAGTTAGGGCTAGGTTAAAGAGAATGTCTCTCGAGGCAACGAACATGGCCGCAGAATTGCGTGCAGAGGAATTGAGAAATGCTAGCAAAAGGCATATCGCAAGCGTCACATTGCCGGATGGGAGAACCGTGACTACAAACGCGGGCATAGTTGAGAGGGCTTTTCGTGACTATTTTCAGGATCTGTTCACCAGGGAGCCCGGTCTGAGCACTGCTCAGTTCGATGCCTATTTGGCCGACTTCCCCCGCCTCGAGGCGGCTGAAGCGGCTGGGTGCGAAGGGTCCCGTTACAGAGGCTGAGATTTGGGAGGCGCTTAAGCTGGTTGGCCGGGACAAGTCTCCGGGATTGGATGGTCTTTCCTTACGAACTGTACTTGAGGCAGTCGCCCGTTCTTGTTCCCTTGCTGGCACTGATTTTCAACAACTGGATGAGGCAGGGGTCTATACCCCAACGCTTCACCAGGGGTGTGATCAAGTTGCTGCGCAAAAGCAAGGACGGTGGGGATTCGATAGATAACTTCAGGCCTTTGACGATGTTAAATACAGAGTTGAAGATTTTAACCAAGATCTTAGCCAGCCGTTTGCAGGCTGTCCTCTCTAGTCTGATTGGCCCCGAGCGAACATTGCTGTGAAGGGTAGGACTATTCAGGACAACCTTCATTTGGTACGCTTGATCATAGAGAAAGTCGACACGGAAGCCGCGCTGATCAATTTAGATCAGTCCAAGGCGTTCGATAGGGTTGACCATCGTTTTCTCCCGAGTCTGTCCTTTCCGCTGCCGGTTTCGGGCCGAATTTTCGCTCCTGGATCCGACTTCTGTACGCGTCCCCCGGTGCGCTGGTGGAAGTGAATGGAGTACGATCGGAACCTTTTCTATTGACTCGCTCTATTCGTCAAGGTTAGCTCCGCTCTCGCCTTTGCTCTACGTTCTTGCACGTTGGAGCCTTTCCTTCGCAAGTTAAAGGCGAATCCGGTCCTTCGCGGGATTACATTACCTGGTGCTACCACCTCGGCCAGGTATTCTGCCTATGCTGACGACGTTTCGGCTCTTGCTGTGTCGAGCAGAGCCGAGATTGACGAAGTCAGCAAGGAAATCAGAGGGTATGAGACGGTGACAGGGGCCAAGATCAACCGCGATAAGTCTGTTGGCTTGCGGTTGGGCGCGTGGAAGGTTTCTCTTCGGGCCTTTCCACTGGACGGACAGGCCGGTCAAGATTCTCGGCGTCTGGTTCGGTCCTGATCTCCAGTTGGAAATGAATTGGTCGGAGGTACAAGAGAAGGCAGAGGCTGCAGTTCGTCTGTGGTCTCTGAGGAAGCTTTCCTTAAAGGGGAGGGCGGAAGTATGTGTTTCACACATCTACCCGATTCTCCTTTACCAGCTCTCTGTAGCTTCCCTCCCGTGTGCCATATTAATGACATTAGTCGGGGTCTTGTACTCCTTCCTCTGGGGAGAAGGCAAGGCTCCTAAGGTGTGTCGCGAGATCTGTAGCCTCCATCCTTCTGAGGGCGGTCTGGGAATGCCAAGCGTTGAGATTCGTCAACATACGCTTCGCATTGCCTTCCTAGACCGAATGTGTTCGCAAGTGGTTAAAGAATGGTGAATTCTGGAAGGAAGATGCCCGCAAAAGCTTCCCATCCCTAAGAAGTGTGCATTCGTGCGAGGAAGAGGCCGGCCGTTTACCTCGAGGCGAATGCTCCTTCTATCGTGAATGCCGGCGAGCACTCAGTTTTCTCTTACGGGCGACAGATGGCCTCTCTGGCGTCCAGGCGTTGTCCCTTCGGGCATTATATCGGGTGCTAGTGAGGGGGGGCCGTTCGGGATGATCTGATTGACGAAGCTCGATTTGGCTGGAAACAGCAACTCCTTATGACCCCAAACGGGTTGAAATGCCTCACAAACAACAAGGCATCCCTCACCTGGCTGGTGATACGAAAGGCTGTCTGGGTCGGCAAGAAGCTTAAAGCAGCGGGTTTGGTTGTTTCGCCAAACTGCGTTCGCTGCGGTGGGTCGGTGGTCGAGACTTTGTCTCACGCCTTCTTTCATTGCAGTGTCGTAGTACCGTTGTGTAAGTGGCTTGAAGACTTCATGGTTCGCATGCTGCGTGGAAAGTTCTTTGTCCTGGAAGTCGCTTCTGTTTGTAGCAATGTGGTGCCGTCGTTGACTAGGGCTGAGCATTATGTGTTCGTATGTACACAAGGTGTTATGCGAGTCGTGATTTGGACGACGCGACAGAAGGAATTCTATGGGGACGAGAAGTTTTCCTCTTCCCAACTGATTTTGTTTTTAAGCATCAGCTTAAAGTCAAAATTAGGACGGAAAGGCGACGACTCCCTCCATCAGAATTTGGCAAAAGGTGGGTAAATCTTGCGCGAATCTGTCGAGTGAAAGGAGCTGATTTGGAGTGGCATTTTGATGACGGTTAGGCATCAGGATATTGGGGATCTGGATAACATTTTCAACCCCTCCCGAAAGTAGGATAGTTTAGTTAATTTGTCTTTTTATGTTTTAATGATGGTTAAACTTAGCTAGGGTATGCATGGGCATTGGCCCCACTTTTTATTTTTTTTTGTGCCCTCTCTCTTTTGGTTTAATTCCCAGCCCTTCCCCACTTTTTAGGTGATTAGAGATAACAGTTCCCTGGTAGAGGCGGGGCATCTTTCGTTTCGAGTGTGTTTATTTTCGTATTTGTTATTGTGTTTGTGTGTGTGCGTGGTTGTGTGTATGACTGTTTGAGATCTGCCAGCCCGCTAAAATTTCGCCCAGCTAACTGATGTTTCTGTCACGGATAGAGATTGTGGGGGGTTTAATACTAACATCAATTTTTGTTTAGTTTGTATATATTTTCATTCGTTGTATAAAAATCATTGGGGTTTGCAATTTTAAGTGTTATTTCCCCCACCCCCCACAGACAAATTGTACATATGGGTTTAGTTAGACTTTCATAGAGTGTATTGAGGCATTGTGGTGCTCGTAGCAGAGAATGGTACGTAAGATTGTGATGTTTTGGTGCAAGGGATATTATACTGTCTGCTTGGGTCAGTGAGTGAGTCTAGCTAAGTTAATGTAAGACAGATGAAGACCAGCCTTCCCCATCCCACAATTTTTGGCCTTGTGCCGCATTTTTGTAAATTTTTACAAAAATAAATAATTGCCATGTAGTTGTTGTTCGACGTGGTTTTTGTCATTTTACGACTGCTCTGACCTCTGCTTTGTTTCAGCTTGGACTTTTTGTTGAAAACATTTTTATTTGGACTGAATTTTGTACACAAGAGACCTTTCTTTGTACCGATAAGTTTATTTTTATTTTATTTTTCGTTTTCTTTCTTTGTTGTTTTATTTTTTATTTGTTCTAGGTTTGTATTTTATTTTCGTATTTTTTGGCGGCCATATTTGTTTTGTTTAGGTCGGCCGTTCTCTTTATTTTCTGTTTTCATTTTTTTCAGTTGGTCTTCTTAAGTGCCAGATTTATTTTTATTTAAAAAAAAAAAAAAAAAAAAAAATTTGTTAATAGTATCTTTTTATTTTATTTGTTGACGAAACTGATCATTTAACTGTTTGTTTTCCTCCTTTTGCCTTTTCCAGCCCCTCCCCCGTTTGCGAAGGTAGCCTTTAGGCAACTCTTTGCATTCCTATTTCTGTTACATATTTTAAATTCTTTTGTATTTTATTGTAATAAGTTTATTGGTTGTTTGTTAAACCTCTCAAGAGGTTAATTTCCTTTTTTAAAAAAAAGGATATTGTTATTATATTTTGGCCGCTAAAGGCCAATCTGTTTGCTTTGATTTGTTTGCCGTTTGTCTTTATTGTCTGCAAGGTTAATTTGTATAAACCCCCTCCATTCCCCCCTTTTTCCCCCTCCCCATTCCCCTATTTAGTTACGGAGGAGAAAAAATATAATTGTTTTCCTGGTGATTTGGAATTGAAAAATGGCCGACTCAGGTCGGTCGTTTAAAAAGAAACTGAATTTTGAGCCGCCTTTTAAGGGCCCGCCGGATAAAGATGAGGAAGCTTATCCCCTCGATCCGAAAAATGTGACCAAGAATATGGTGGCCGAGAAAGGCCAGAAGACTTCAAGTACCGAAAAGAATAAGAATGACAATACGAAGGATGCTGAGGCCGGGGAATCGCCCTGTTGTTGGAAGTCCCACCGAGTTGCATTATAAACATTGCGGAGTTTCTGGAGAGGGCTAAAGGTTTCGATCATCTTTTTTTGAAGATTGACGGACTTTCAGAAAACCCCAGGAATTACGAAAGTTTGAAAAAAAGAATGGTGTCGGTCTTCGTGGTGGACAAGCGTACGCGCAAAATTTGTCGCTCCACGAAAGACACAGTGATTCGAACACTGGTGTCCCTAGGGGTTAAGCCCCAAAGAGTTATAAGAGGACCGGGTTTTCTCACGTGGGACGTACTGCTACCCTCACCTGAAGATTGCTTGGAAGTAGTGAGCAAGGAATTGATCACTAACGACCTAATAATCAGGACAATATATGAAGGCCGAAGGAGGACCACGGTAGCGGTATGTGGGGTTCCTCCTCAGGTTGCCGGTGAACATCTGGCGTCCTATTTAAAGAAATATGGCCAAATATTGGCAGCCTCATCCGACAACCTGAACGGGGGATGGATGTTTGATATATTGATGGATCAAGATGCCTTCGAGTCCGTCCCCAACTGCTTGGACTATTGCGGCCGGAAAATGCCGGTCGTAGTGACCAGGCGAAAACCATCTTGCTGGAAGTGTGGGCAGATTGGTCACCTGTCCTCGCTCTGTCCAGAGAAGAAGGCCCTCTGGTGCTCCGGCCGCTGGCGACCAAAATACCCCTAAGCCTGAAAATTGTAGTTCCGCAACGCCTGTAACGGGCCTAGTAGCGGCACGGTCCGGGGACTTAAAAACCCCGGGTGGGTCTCGGCCCCCATCCTCTCAAATTCTGAAGCCTGCCACTGGTGTGGTTAAGGACAAAGACGACGGAGAATGGCGTGTCGTTACTAGAGGCAAGGGAAGAGCCGAGCAGCGGGACCTCAGTCCCCTGAGGCCACTAGGGATGACACCAACAGTCCCACTCCCTCTATCAGCAGTAAGGGCGATGTCCCGGCAGTTCACCAAGATGCTCCGTTAACGGAAATTCAAAAACAGGCGGAGCCCAGCTGGAAAAAGAGATTAAAAAACTGAGAGAGCTCAAAAAGGCTCTAGAGTCAAGTAAGACCAAGAAATCATCAGCAGCGTCAGTGTCTGCTACTGCTTCTCCTCCACAAAAAAGAATTGGCACCTCCTCCCATGACAAAAAATCCTTGACCCACACCCCTTCCAAAATGACCATATTTAAAAAACCATCACCAGTCCCTTCAGCCCCTTCTCCTGTCCCTTCTCCAGTCCTTCTCATGGTTTATCCCCAGCTAGTTCTACCCTTTCTTCCCCAAGTGTATCTGCTACCCCCACGCCAACACCGACTCCTTCTCAATCCCCGCTTAAAGATTCATTTAAGAGGCAAAGAAGCCCGGACACAATAAGCGGCAAAGAAAAAAAAAAGAAAAAAAAGCCTCCTTTTAATGTGGGGCAGGATGTTTGCCGTGTCTCGGAGGACACTGCCCAAAAGGCTATTAATCAATGTAAAAAAGGTCAAAACATTGTGGAAATGTAAATGCATCAAAAACAAAGATGTTGAAGATCCACTTAACTTTCCAGAGGCCAAAAGACTTTTGACAGTGGTGAGATCTGGTGCGGGGTCGAGCCATGTATGGAGTATGCTTGGAGAGGCCAATGACTCCATCCCGATGAGCCCTCCAATTGTGTACTTCACAAACGATGACCAGAGGAATTTGGATCAGTTTTGTTCTGGGAGGACCCCTATTTTTGTTCACCCTTCCCTTTGCAAGAGCTTTAAAATTAACATTCCCCCTGGATATTGGTGGCCTGTCCAATGATGGCACTATCAAGACTGAGATGGGCCAAGGCTCAATGGGACGGGCCGTCGGTATCCTGTCCCCTGAGATGTTTGGTACAGTGCCTCAACCCTAATCGGACTGATAATGGCTCTCTGGTTAGCTAGCATAAATGGCCGGGGCCTGAGATCAAGTCACGCAGGGCGTGTCTCAGCCGTGATCTTCAGCGCCTCGGTGTGAATGTATGTTGTATACAGGAGACCCGGTTTTCAACTCGCGATCATGAGGATATACTGTCTAGGAGGTTCGCCCTCTATTCAGCATGTTTTGATGGACGCTCGAGAGGTGTTTCCTGGCTGGTGAGCAAGTCCTTGAATGCGGCGTGTACCCATGTCTTCGCAGATCCGGCAGGCGAACTTTGTGTGCTGGATGTTACTATAAAGGATAAGTCTCTTCGTCTCATTGGGGTTTATGCGCCCAATGTCCATGCGGAGCGTCCTGCTTTGTTTCGGCAGATCGAGCCGTTTTTGACGACATCTCGTCGGGTAGTTTTAGCGGGCGATTGGAATGCCGTCCTTGACCCCGATATAGATCGCATAGGGGAAAAGATCGGGTACTAACAACCCGGATGTAAAAGCATTTCAGGACTTTATCGACAGGTTCGATCTTGTCGATAAGTACCGAAATAGACCCACCAGGATATAGTATGGACTTGGACTAATAGGGGCAGCTCGGCTACGGTGGTGCGTGCTAGCTTCGTCGACCGAGTCTTAGTGAGGAGAGTCGATGTAGGGCTCTTAGGTTGTCCAGTTTTCATTCGATAGTTTACTCGGATCATAGGCTCGTCGGGTTCGCGTAAACTTAGATAAGCCTAGGATTAAATTGGCTGGTTACTGGAAATTGAACTGTTCATTGTTTGAAGAGCAAGATTTCCAGGACCAGTTGAAACTAACGATAAAGCGGGAATTGTGGGGGCTGTGGTTTGGGAATAAGTGGTGGGGATCCTTGAAATTCAATATTAGATCGTTTGCTGCTGAATATAACCGTCGACTCAATCTAGAAAGATTAGCAGCACAAACGGCGACCGAAAGCTTAAAGTTGATCGGGCTATCAAATCCCGTGTTAGTGAGGGACGTAGCCTTAGCTAGGGCGGAGCAGGCCTCTCCTTGCTTATCAAGAAGGACCAAGCTCTGGTAGTTAGGGCTAGGTTAAAGAGAATGTCTCCTGAGGCAACGAACATGGCCGCAGAATTGCGTACAGAGGAATTGAGAAATACTGTAAAGGCATATCGCAAGCGTCACATTGCCGGATGGGAGAACCGTGACTACAAACGCGGGCATAGTTGAGGCTTTTCGTGACTATTTTCAGGATCTGTTCACCAGGGAGCCCGGTCTGAGCACTGCTCAGTTCGATGCCCTATTTGGCCGACTTCCCCCGCCTCGGGGCGGCTGAAGTAGGCGGCTGGGTGCGAGGGTCCCGTTACAGAGGCTGAGATTTGGAGGCGCTCAAGCTGGTTGGCCGGGACAGTCTCCGGGATTGGATGGTCTTCCTTACGAACTGTGAGGCAGTCGCCCGTTCTTGTTCCCTTGCTGGCACTGATTTTCAACAACTGGATGAGGCAGGGCTCTATACCCCAACGCTTCACCAGGGGTGTGATCAAGTTGCTGCGCAAAAGCAAGGACGGTGGGGATTCGATAGATAACTTCCAGGCCTTTGACGATGTTAAATACAGAGTTGAAGATTTTAGCCAAGATCTTAGCCAGCCGTTTGCAGGCTGTCCTCTCTAGTCTGATTGGCCCCGAGCAGACTTGTGCTGTGAAGGGTAGGACTATTCAGGACAACCCTTCGTGAGTACCTTGATCATAGAGAAAGTCGACACGGAAGCCGCGCTGATCAATTTAGATCAGTCCAAGGCGTTCGATAGGGTTGACCATCGTTTTCTCGAGTCTGTCCTTTCCGCTGCCGGTTTCGGGCCCAATTTTCGCTCCTGGATCCGACTTCTGTACGCGTCCCCCGGTGCGCTGGTGGAAGTGAATGGAGTACGATCGGAACCTTTTCTATTGACTCGCTCTATTCGTCAAGGTTGTCCGCTCTCGCCTTTGCTCTACGTTCTTGCGTTGGAGCCTTTCCTTCGCAAGTTAAAGGCGAATCCGGTCCTTCGCGGGATTACATTACCTGGTGCTACCACCTCGGCCAGGTATTCTGCCTATGCTGACGACGTTTCGGCTCTTGTGTCGAGCAGAGCCGAGATTGACGAAGTCAGCAAGGAAATCAGAGGGTATGAGACGGTGACAGGGCCAAGATCAACCGCGATAAGTCTGTTGGCTTGCGGTTGGGCGCGTGGAAGGGAGTTTCTCTTCCCGGGCCTTTCCACTGGACGGACGGGCCGGTCAAGATTCTCGGCGTCTGGTTCGGTCCTGATCTCCAGTTGGAAATGAATTGGTCGGAGGTACAAGAGAAGGCAGAGGCTGCAGTTCGTCTGTGGTCTCTGAGGGCTTTCCTTAAAGGGGAGGGCGGAAGTATGTGTTTCACACATCTACCCGATTCTCCTTTACCGACTCTCTGTGCTTCCACTCCCGTGTGCCATATTAATGACATTAGTCAGGGTCTTGTACTCCTTCCTCTGGGGAGAAGGCAAGACTCCTAAGGTGTGTCGCAGAATCTGTAGCCTCCATCCTTCCTGAGGGCGGTCTGGGAATGCCAAGCGTTGAGATTCGTCAACATACGCTTCGCATGCCTTCCTAGACCGAATGTGTTCAGTGGATGAATGGTGAATTCTGGAAGATGCCTGCTTCCCATCCTAAGAAGTGTGCATTCATTGAAGGAAGAGGCCGGCCATTTACCTCGAGGCGAATGCTCCTTCTATCGTGAATGCCGGCGAGCACTGATTTTCTCTTACGGGCGACAGATGGCCTCTCTGGCGTCAGGCGTTGTCCCTTCGGGTATATCAGTGCTAGTGAGGGCCGTTCAGGATGATCTGATTGACGAGCTCCGGTTTGACGAAGCAGGCGCGCTCCATATGGCCTTGGGCGCCCGGGTTGAAATGCCTCACAAACAACGAGGCATCCCTCACCTGGCTGGTGATACGAAAGGCTGTCTGGGTCGGCAAAGAGCTTAAAGCAGCGGGTTTGGTTGTTTCGCCAAACTGCGTTCGCTGCGGTGGGTCGGTGGTCGAGACTTTTTGTCTCACGCCTTCTTTCATTGCAGTGTCGTAGTACCGTTGTGTAAGTGGCTTGAAGACTTCATGGTTCGCATGCTGCGTGGAAAGTTCTTTGTCTGAAGTCGCTTCTGTTTGTAGCAATGTGGTGCCGTCGTTGACTGAGGCTGAGCATTATGTGTTCGTATGCTTACTGGGTGTTATGCGAGTCGTGATTTGGACGACGCGACGAAGGAATTCTATAGGAGCGAAGTTTTCCTCTTCCCAACTGATTTTGTTTTTAAGCATCAGCTTAAAGTCAAAATCAGGACGGAAAAACGACGACTCCCTCCATCAGAATTTGGCCAAAGGGTGGGTAAATCTTGCGCGAATCTGTCAGTGAGGCTGATTTTAGATGGCCATTTTGATGCCGGTTAGGCATCAGGATATTGGAGTTCCTGGACTAAACATTTTTCCAACCCCTCCCGAAAGTAGGATAGTTTAGTTAATTTGTCTTTTTATGTTTTTAATGATGGTTAAGCTTAGCTAGGGTATGCACTGGGCATTGGCCCCACTTTTTATTTTTTTTGTGCCCTCTCTTTTTGGTTTAATTCCCCAGCCTTCCCCACTTTTAGGTGATTAGAGATAACAGTTCCCTGGTAGAGGCGGGGCATCTTTCGTTTCGAGTGTGTTTATTTTCGTATTTGTTATTGTGTTTGTGTGTGTGCGTGGTTGTGTATGACTGTTTGAGATCTGCCAGCCCCGCTAAAATTTCGCCCAGCTAACTGATGTTTCTGTCACGGATAGAGATTGTGGGGGGTTTAATACTAACATCAATTTTGTTTAGTTTTGTATATATTTTCATTCGTTGTATAAAAATCATTGGGGTTTGCAATTTTTGATGTTATTTCCCCCACCCCCCACCACAGACAAAATTGTACATACGGGTTTAGTTAGACTTTCATGGAGTGTATTGAGGCATTGTGGTGCTCGTAGTAAGAATCCGTACGTAAGATTGTGATGTTTTGGTGCAAGGGATATTATACTGTCTGCCCAGGTCCCGGTGGTGAGTCTAGCTAAGTTAATGTAAGACAGATGAAGACTCAACCTTCCCCATCCCCACTATTTTGGCCTTGTGCCGCATTTTTTGTAAATTTTTACAAAAATAAATAGTGCCATGTAGTTGTTGTTGGACGTGGTTTTTGTCATTTTACGACTTGTCTGACCTCTGCTTTAACGCCAGCTTGGACTTTTTGTTGAAAATATTTTTATTTGGACCGAATTTTTGTACACAAGAGACCTTTCTTTGTACCGATAAGTTTATTTTATTTTATTTTTCGTTTTCTTTCTTTGTTGTTTTATTTTTTTTTATTTTGTTCTAGCTTTTTGTATTTATTTTCTTCTTGCTGGCGGCTTATGTTGTTTTTGTTTAGGTCGGCCGTTTTTCTTTATTTTCTCTTTTCATTTTTCATTTGGTCTTAAGTGCCAGATTTATTTTTATTTAAAAAAAAAAAAAAAAAAAAATTTGTTAATAGTATCTTTTATTTTATTTGTTGACCAGAAACTGATCATTTAACTGTTTGTTTTCCTCCTTTTGCCTTTTCAGCCCCTCCCCGTTTGCGAAGGTAGCCTTTAGGCAACTCTTTGCGTGTCTATTTCTGTTACATATTTTAAATTCTTTTTGTATTTTATTGTAATAAGTTTATTGGTTGTTTGTTAAACCTCTCAAGAGGTTAATTTCCTTTTTAAAAAAAAAGGATATTGTTATTATATTTTGGCCGCTAAAGGCCAATCTGTTTCAATTGATTTGTTTGCCGTTTGTCTTTATTGTCTGCAAGGTTAATTTGTATAAACCCCCCTCCATTCCCCCCCTTTTTCCCCCCTCCCCATTCCCCTGTTGATTTCAGGAGGAAAAAAAAAATATACTTTCCTGGTAGTTAGGAATTGAAAAATGGCCGACTCAAGTCGGTCGATCAAAAAAAAACTGAATTTTTGACCCGCCCTTTAAGGGCCCGCCAGATAAAGATGAGGAAGCTTATCCCCCTCTTCCGAAAAATGTGACCAAGAATATGGTGGCCGAGAAAGGCCAAAAGACTGCAAGTGGCGAAAAGAATAAAAATGACAATACGAAGGATGCTGAGGCCAGGGAATCGCCCTGTTGCTGGAAGTCCCCACCGAGTTGCATTATAAACATTGCGGAGTTTCTGGAGGGAGCTAAAGGTTTCGATCATCTTTTGAAAGATGACGGACTTTTGGAAAACCCCCAGGAATTACAAAAGTTTGAAAAAAGAATGGTGTCGGTCTTCGTGGTGGACAAGCGTACGCGCAAAATTTGTAACAAGGCAGTGATTCAAACCTGGTGTCCCTAGGAGGTTAAGCCCCAAAGAGTTATAAGAGGACCGGGTTTTCTCACGTGGGACGTACTGCTACCCTCACCTGAAGATTGCTTGGAAGTAGTGAGCAAGGAATTGATCACTAACGACCTAATAATCAGGACAATATATGAAGGCCGAGGAGGACCACGGTAGCAGTATATGAGGTTCCTCCTCAGGTTGCCGGTGAACATCTGGCGTCCTGGCCCCAAAGAAATATGGCCAAATATTGGCAGCCTCATCCGACAACCTGAACGGGGGATGGATGTTTGATATGATGGATCAAGATGCCTTCGAGTCCGTCCCCAACTGCTTGGACTATTGCGGCCGGAAAATGCCGGTCGTAGTGACCCGAGCGAAAACCATCTTGCTGGAAGTGTGGGCAGATTGGTCACCTGTCCTCCTTCTGTCCAGAGAGAAGGCCTCTGGTGCTCCGGCCGCTGGCGACCAAAATGCCCCTACAGCCTGAAAATTTACTTTAGTTCCGCAACGCCTGTAACGGGCCTAGTAGCGGCACGGTCCGGGGACTTAAAAACCCCGGGTGGGTCTCGGCCCCCATCCTCTCAAATTCTGAAGCCTGCCACTGGTGTGGTTAAGGACAAAGACGACGGAGAATGGCGTGTCGTTACTAGAGGCAAAGGGAAGAGCCGAGCAGCGGGACCTCAGTCCCCTGAGGCCACTAGGGATGACACCAACAGTCCCACTCCCTCTATCAGCAGTAAGGGCGATGTCCCGGCAGTTCACCAAGATGCTCCGTTAACGGAAATTCAAAAACAGGCGGAGCCCAGCTGGGAAAAGATTAAAAAACTGAGAGAGCTCAAAAAGGCTCTAGAGTCAAAGTAAGACCAAGAAATCATCAGCAGCGTCAGTGTCTGCCCCTACTTCTCCTCCACGCAAAAAAGAATTATGGCACCTCCTCCCATGACAAAATCCTTGACCCACCCTTCCAAAATGACCATATTTAAAAAAACCATCACCAGTCCCTTCAGCCCCTTCTCCTGTCCCTTCTCCAGTCCCTTCTCATGGTTTATCCCCAGCTAGTTCTACCTTTCTTCCCCAAGTGTATCTGCTACCCCCACGCCAACACCGACTCCTTCTCAATCCCCGCTTAAAGATTCATTTAAGAGGCAAAGAAGCCCGGACACAATAAGCGGCAAAGAAAAAAAAAAGAAAAAAAAGCCTCCTTTTAATGTGGGGCAGGATGTTTGCCGTGTCTCGGAGGACACTGCCCAAAAGGCTATTAATCAATGTAAAAAGGTCAACATTGTGGAAATGTAAATGCATCAAAAACAAAGATGTTTGAAGATCAAAAAGCAACTTGAAGGCCAAAGACTTTTGACAGTGGTGAGATCTGGTGGGGTCGAGCCATGTATGGAGTATGCTTGGAGAGGCCAATGGCTCATCGATGAGCCCTCCAATTGTGTACTTCTGGTGACCAGAGGAATTTGGATCAGTTTTTGTTCTGGGAGGACCCTATTTTGTTCACACCCTTCCCTTTACAGAGCTTTAAAATTAACATTCCCTGGATATTGGTGGCCTGTCCAATGATGGCACTATCAAGACTGAGATGGGCCAAGGCTCAATGGGACGGGCCGTCGGTATCCTGTCCCCTGAGATGTTTGGTACAGTGCCTCAACCCTAATCGGACTGATAATGGCTCTCCTGGTTAGCTAGCATAAATGGCCGGGGCCTGAGGATCAGAGTCACGCAGGGCGTGTCTCAGCCGTGATCTTCAGCGCCTCGGTGTGAATGTATGTTGTATACAGAACCCGGTTTTCAACTCGCGATCATGAGGATATACTGTCTGAGAGGTTCGCCCTCTATTCAGCATGTTTTGATGGACGCTCGAGAGGTGTTTCCTGGCTATTGAAACTAAGTCCTTGAATGCGGCGTGTGCCCCATGTCTTCGCAGATCCGGCAGGCAGACTTTGTGTGCTGGATGTACACTATAAAGGATAAGTCTCTTCGTCTCATTGGGGTTTATGCGCCCAATGTCCATGCGGGCGTCCTGCTTTGTTTCGGCAGATCGAGCCGTTTTTGACGACATCTCGTCGGGTAGTTTTAGCGGGCGATTGGAATGCCGTCCTTGACCCCGATATAGATCGCATAGGGGAAAGATCCGGGTACTAACAACCCGGATGTAAAAGCATTTCGGGACTTTATCGACAGGTTCGATCTTGTCGATAAGTACCGAAATAGACACCCCAGGATATAAGCCATGGACTTGGACTAATAGGGGCAGCTCGGCTACGGTGGTGCGTGCTAGCTTGTCGACCGAGTCTTAGTGAGGAGAGTCGATGTGGGGCTCTTAAGGTTGTCCAAGTTTTCATTCGATAGTTTACTCGGATCATAGGCTCGTCCGGGTTCGCGTAAACTTAGATAAGCCTAGGATTAAATTGGCTGGTTACTGGAAATTGAACTGTTCATTGTTTGAAGAGCAAGATTTCCAGGACCAGTTGAAACTAACGATAAAGCGGGAATTGACGAGGGCTGTGGTTGGGAATAAGTGGTGGGGATCCTTGAAATCCAATATTGAATCGTTTGCTGCTGAATATGGCCGTCGACTCAATCTAGAAAGATTAGCAGCACAAACGGCAGTAGAAGCCAAAGTTGATCAAGGGCTATGCAAATCCCGTGTTAGTGGGGACGTAACATAGCTAAGGGTGGAGCAGGCCTCGCCTTATCAAGAAGGACCAAGCTCTTGTAGGATAGGGCTAGGTTGAGAATGTCTCCTGAGGCAACGAACATGGCCGCAGAATTGCGTGCAGAGGAATGAGAAATGCTAGCAAAAGGCATATCGCAAGCGTCACATTGCCGGATGGGAGAACCGTGACTACAAACGCGGGCATAGTTGAGGCTTTTCGTGACTATTTTCAGGATCTGTTCACCAGAGGCGGTCTGAGCACTGCTCAGTTCGATGCCTATTTGGCCGACTTCCCCCGCCTCGAGGCGGCTGAAGCGGCTGGGTGCGAGGGTCCCGTTACAGAGGCTGAGATTGGAGGCGCTCAAGCTGGTTGGCCAGGACAAGTCTCCGGGATTGGATGGTCTTCCTTACGAACTTGTACTTGAGGCAGTCGCCCGTTCTTGTTCCCTTGCTGGCACTGATTTTCAACAACTGGATGAGGCAGGGCTCTATACCCCAACGCTTCACCGGGGGTGTGATCAAGTTGCTGCGCAAAAGCAAGGACGGTGAGATTCGATAGATAACTTCAGGCCTTTGACGATGTTAAATACAGAGTTGAAGATTTTAGCCAAGATCTTAGCCAGCCGTTTGCAGGCTGTCCTCTCTAGTCTGGTTGGCCCCGAGCAGACTTGTGCTGTGAGGTAGGACTATTGGGACAACCTTCATTTGGTACGCTTGATCATTGAGAAAGTCGACACGGAAGCCGCGCTGATCAATTTTAGATCAGTCCAAGGCGTTCGATAGGGTTGACCATCGTTTTCTCGAGTCTGTCCTTTCCGCTGCCGGTTTCGGGCCCAATTTTCGCTCCTGGATCCGACTTCTGTACGCGTCCCCCGGTGCGCTGGTGGAAGTGAATGGAGTACGATCGGAACCTTTTCTATTGACTCGCTCTATTCGTCGGAGTTGTCGCTCTCGCCTTTGTATACTACGTTCTTGCGTTGGAGCCTTTCCTTCGCAAGTTAAGGGCGAATCCGGTCCTTCATGAGATTACATTTACCTGGTGCTACCACCTCAGCGGAGTATTCTGCCCCTGCTGACGACGTTTCGGCTCTTGTGTCGAGCAGAGCCGAGATTGACGAAGTCAGCAAGGAAAATCAGAGGGTATGAGACGGTGACAGGGGCCAAGATCAACCGCGATAAGTCTGTTGGCTTGCGGTTGGGCGTGGAAGGAGTTTCTCTTCCCGGGCCTTTCCATACTGGACGGACGGGCGGTCAAGATTCTCGGCGTCTGGTTCGGTCCGGATCTCAGTTGGAAATGAATTGGTCGGAGGTACAAGAGAAGGCAGAGGCTGCAGTTCGTCTGTGAGGTCTCTGAGGAAGCTTTCCTTAAGGGGAGGGCGGAAGTATGTGTTTCACATCTACCCGATTCTCCTTTACCGACTCTCTGTGCTTCCACTCCCGTGTGCCATATTAATGACATTAGTCAGGGTCTTGTACTCCTTCCTCTGGGGAGAGGCAAGGCTCTAAGGTGTGTCGCGAGATCTGTAGCCTCCATCCTTCTGAGGGCGGTCTGGGAATGCCAAGCGTTGAGATTCGTCAACATACGCTTCGCATTGCCTTCCTAGACCGAATGTGTTCGCAAGTGGATGAGAATGGTGAATTCTGGAAGATGCCCGCAAAAGCTTCCCATCCCTAAAGTGTGCATTCGTGCGAGAAGGCCGGCCGTTTACCTCGAGGCGAATGCTCCTTCTATCGTGAATGCCGGCGAGCACTCAGTTTTCTCTTACGGGCGACAGATGGCCTCTCTGGCGTCCAGGCGTTGTCCCTTCGGGCATTATATCGGGTGCTAGTGAGGGGGGCCGTTCGTGATGATCTGATTGACGAGCTCGGTTTGACGAAGCAGGAGCGCCCGCTCCATATGGCCTTGGGCGCCGGGTTGAAATACTCTCACAAACAACGAAGCATCCCTCACCTGGCTGGTGATACGAAAGGCTGTCTGGGTCGGCAAGAAGCTTAAAGCGGCGGGTTTGGTTGTTTCGCCAAACTGCGTTCCATGCGGTGGGTCGATGAGGTCGAGACTTTGTCTCCGCACCCAGCCTTTCATTGCAGTGTCGTAGTACCGTTGTGTAAGTGAAGCTTGAAGACTTCATGGTTCGCATGCTGCGTGGAAAGTTCTTTGTCCTGGAAGTCGCTTCTGTTTGTAGCAATGTGGTGCCGTCGTTGACTAGGGCTGAGCATTATGTGTTCGTATACTTACTGGTTGTTATGCGAGTCGTGATTTGGACGACGCGACAGAAGGAATTCTATGGGGACGAGAAGTTTTCCTCTTCCCAACTGATTTTGTTTTTTAAGCATCAGCTTAAAGTCAAAATTAGGACGGAAAGGCGACGACTCCCTCCATCAGAATTTGGCAAAGGTGGGTAAATCTTGCGCGAATCTGTCGAGTGAAAGGAGCGGTTGGAGTGGCATTTTGATGACGGTTAGGCATCAGGATATTGGGGATCCTGGGCTAAACATTTTCAACCCCTCCCGAAAGTAGGATAGTTTAGTTAATTTGTCTTTTTATGTTTTAATGATGGTTAAACTTAGCTAGGGTATGCATGGGCATTGGCCCCACTTTTATTTTTTTTGTGCCCTCTCTTTTTTGGTTTAATTCCCCAGCCCTTCCCCACTTTTTAGGTGATTAGAGATAACAGTTCCCTGGTAGGGCAGGGGCATCTTTCGTTTCGAGTGTGTTTATTTTCGTAATTGTTATTGTGTTTGTGTGTGTGCGTGGTTGTGTGTATGACTGTTTGAGATCTGCCAGCCCCGCTAAAATTTCGCCCAGCTAACTGATGTTTCTGTCACGGATAGAGATTGTGGGGGGTTTAATACTAACATCAATTTTGTTTAGTTTTGTATATATTTTATTCGTTGTATAAAAATCATTAGGTTTGCAATATTAAGTGTTATTTCCCCCCACCCCCCACAGACAAATTGTACATATGGGTTTAGTTAGACTTCATAGAGTGTATTGAGGCATTGTGGTGCTCGTAGTAAGAATGGTACGTAAGATTGTGATGTTTTGGTGTAAGGGATATTATACTGTCTGCTTGGGTCAGTGAGTGAGTCTAGCTAAGTTAATATAAGACAGATGAAGACCAGCCTTCCCCATCCCCACAATTTTGGCCTTGTGCCGCATTTTTTGTAAATTTTTACAAAAATAAATAATTGCCATGTAGTTGTTGTTGGACGTGGTTTTTTGTCATTTTACGACTTGTCTGACCTCTGCTTTGTTTCAGCTTCCAGACTTTTTTGTTGAAAATATTTTTATTTGGA
>JBBBDQ010027325.1:0-21998 GCA_037127315.1 Ascarosepion bandense | reverse complement strand
CAGTCATGGCTGTTGAACAATTTCTGCAATCACATCACCCCTTACATCTGGCCACCTAACTCCCCAGACTGAAACCAACTTGATTATTATGTGTGGGGCTGCATTTGAACCAACCATCCTCTTAAGGAACACTAGCAGAACCCAGTCATGGCTGTTGAACAATTTCTGCAATCACATCACCCTTTACATCTGGCCACCTAACTCCCTGAAACCAACCTGATTATTATGTGTGGGGCTGCATTTGAACCAACCATCCTCTTAAGGAACACTAGCAGAATGCAGTCATGGCTGTTGAACAATTTCTGCAATCACATCTACCTCACATCTGGCCACCTAACTCCCCAGACTGAAACCAACTTGGATTATTATGTGTGGGCTGATTGAACCAACCATCCTCTTAAGGAACACTAGCAGAACCCAGTCATGGCTGTTGAACAATTTCTGCAATCACATCACCCCTTACATCTGGCCACCTAACTCCCCAGACTGAAACCAACTTGATTATTATGTGTGGGGGCTGCATTTGAACCAACCATCCTCTTATGAACACCAGTGAATGCAGTCATGGCTGCTGAACAAATGCAATCACATCACCCCTTACATCTGGCCACCTAACTCCCCAGACTGAACCACCTTGATTATTATGTGTGGGGCTGCATTTGAACCAACCATCCTCTTAAGGAACACTAGCAGAACCCCAGTCATGGCTGTTGAACTATTTCTGCAATCACATCACCCCTTACATCTGGCCACCTAACTCCCCAGACTGAAACCACCTTGATTATTATGTGTGGGGTTGCATTTGAACCAACCATCCTCTTAAGGAACACTAGCAGAAAACCAGTCATGGCTGTTGAACAATTTCTGCAATCACATCACCCCTTACATCTGGCCACCGACCCCCAGACTGAAACCACCTTGATTATTATGTGTGGGGCTGCATTTGAACCAACCACTTAAGGAACACTAGCAGAACTCAGTCAAAGGCTAAGAACAATTTCTAATCACATCACCCCTTACATCTGGCCACCCAACTCCCCAGACTGAAACCACCTTGATTATGTGTGGGCTGCATTTGAACCAACCATCCTCTGCGACACTAGCAGAATGCAGTCATGGCTGTTGAACAATTTCTGCAATCACATCACCCCTTACATCTGGCCACCTAACTCCCCAGACTGAAACCCATCTTGATTATTATGTGGGGCTGCATTTGAACCAACCATCCTCTTAAGGAACACTAGCAGAACCCAGTCATGGCTGTTGAACAATTTCTAATCACATCACCCCCTTACATCTGGCCACCTAACTCCCCAGACTGAAACCACCTTGATTATTATGTGTGGGGCTGCATTTGAACCAACCATCCTCTTAAGGAACACTAGCAGAATGCAGTCATGGCTGTTGAACAATGGCAATCACATCACCCCTTACATCTGGCCACCCCAACCCCCAGACTGAAACCACCTTGATTATTATGTGTGGGGCTGCATTTGAACCAACCATCCTCTAAGGAACACTAGCAGAATGCAGTCATGGCTGTTGAACAATTTCTGCAATCACATCACCCCTTACATCTGGCCACCTAACTCCCCAGACTGAAACCACCTTGACATGGTGTGTGGGGCTGCATTTGAACCAACCATCCTCTTAAGGAACACTAGCAGAACCCAGTCATGGCTGTTGAACAATTTCTGCAATCACATCACCCCCTACATCTGGCCACCTAACTCCCCAGACTGAAAACCAACTTGATTATTATGTGCAGTGGGCTGCATTTGAACCAACCCATCCTTAAGGAACACTAGCAGAATGCAGTCATGGCTGTTGAACAATTTCTGCAATCATGATCACCCCTACATCTGGCCACCTAACTCCCCAGACTGAAACCAATTTGACATATGTGTGGGGCTGCATTTGAACCAACCCATCTCTAAGGAACACTAGCAGAACCCAGTCATGGCTGTTGAACAATTTCTGCAATCACACACCCCCTTACATCTGGCCACCAACTCCCCAGACTGAAACCACCTTGATTATTATGTGTGGGGCTGCATTTGAACCAACCATCCTCTTAAGGAACACTAGCAGAATGCAGTCATGGCTGTTGAACAATTTCTGCAATCACATCACCCCTTACATCTGGCCACCTAACTCCCAGACTGAAACCACCTTGATTATTATGTGGGGCTGCATTTGAACCAACCATCCTCTTAAGGAACACTAGCAGAATGCAGTCATGGCTGTTGAACAATTTCTGCAATCACATCACCCCTTACATCTGGCCACCTAACTCCCCAGACTGAAACCAACTTGATTATTATGTGGGGCTGCATTTGAACCAACCATCCTCTTAAGAACAATAGCAGAATGCAGAGTCATGGTTGCCACCCTGCAATCAATGATCACCCCAGCATCTGGCCACCTAACTCCCCAGACTGAAACCAGTCTTGATTATTATGTGTGGGCTGCATTTGGAAATAACCATCCTCTTAAGGAACACTAGCAGAACCCAGTCATGGCTGTTGAACAATTTCTGCAATCACATCACCCTCTACATCTGGCCACCTAACTCCTGACTGAAACCACCTTGATTATTATGTGGGGCTGCATTTGAACCAACCACCTCTTAAGAACACTAGCAGAACCCGGTCATGGCTGTTGAACAATTTCTGCAATCACATCACTCCTTACATCTGGCCACCTAACTTCAGACTGAAAACCACCTTGATTATTATGTGTGGGGCTGCATTTGAACCAACCATCCTCTTAAGGAACACTAGCACAACCCAGTCATGGCTGTTGAACAATTTCTGCAATCACATCACCCCTACATCTGGCCACCTAACTCCCCAGACTGAAACCAACTGACACAGTGTGTGGGCCGCATTTGAACCAACCATCCCTTCTACAGCCACTTTAGTGAACTCCAGTCATGGCTGTTGAACAATTTCTGCAATCACATCACCCCCCACATCTGGCCACCTAACTCCCCAGACTGAAACCACCTTGATTATTATGTGTGGGGCTGCATTTGAACCAACCATCCTCTTAAGGAACACTAGCAGAATGCAGTCATGGCTGTTGAACAATTTCTGCAATCACATCACCCCTTACATCTGGCCACCTAACTCCCCAGACTGAAACCACCTTGATTATTATGTGTGGGGCTGCATTTGAACCAACCATCCCCCTTAAGGAACACTAGCAGAATGCAGTCATGGCTGTTGAACAATTTCTGCAATCACATCACCCCTTACATCTGGCCACCTAACTCCCCAGACTGAAACCACCTTGATTATTATGTGTGGGGCTGCATTTCTGAACCTCAACCATCCTCTTAAGGAACACTAGCAGAACCCAGTCATGGCTGTTGAACAATTTCTCTGCAATCGATATCACCCCTTACATCTGGCCACCTAACTCCCCAGACTGAAACCACCTTGATTATTATGTGTGGGGCTGCATTTGAACCAACCATCCTTCTTAAGGAACACTACAGAACCCAGTCATGGCTGTTGAACAATTTCTGCAATCACATCACCCCTTACATCGGCCACTCTAACTCCCCAGACTGAAACCACCTGATTATTATGTGGGGCTGCATTTGAACCAACCATCCTCTTAAGGAAACACTAGCAGAATGCAGTCATGGCTGTTGAACAATTTCTGCAATCACATCACCCCTTACATCTGGCCACCAACTCCCCAGACTGAAACCACCTTGATTATTATGTGTGGGGCTGCATTTGAACCAACCATCCTCTTAAGGAACACTAGCAGAACCCAGTCATGGCTGTTGAACAATTTCTGCAACCACATCACCCTTTACATCTGGCCACCTAACTCCCCAGACTGAAACCACCTTGATTATTATGTGTGGGGCTGCATTTGAACCAACCATCCTCTTAAGGAACACTAGCAGAACCCAGTCATGGCTGTTGAACAATTTCTGCAATCACATCACCCCTTACACATCTGGCCACCTAACTCCCCAGACGAAACCACCTTGATTATTATGTGTGTGGGGCTGCATTTGAACCAACCATCCTCTTAAGGAACACTAGCAGAACCCAGTCATGGCTGTTGAACAATTCTGCAATCACATCACCCCTTACATCTGGCCACCTAACTCCCCAGACTGAAACCACCTTGATTATTATGTGGGGCTGCATTTGAACCAACCATCCTCTTAAGGAACACTAGCAGAATGCAGTCATGGCTGTTGAACAATTTCTGCAATCACATCACCCCTTACATCTGGCCACCTAACTCCCCAGACTGAAACCACCTTGATTATTATGTGGGGCTGCATTTGAACCAACCATCCTCTTAAGGAACACTAGCAGAACCCAGTCATGGCTGTTGAACAATTTCTGCAACCACATCACCCCTTACACTGGCCACCTAACTCCCCAGACTGAAACCACCTTGATTATTATGTGTGGGGCTGCATTTGAACCAACCATCCTCTTAAGGAACACTAGCAGAACCCAGTCATGGCTGTTGAACAATTTCTGCAATCACATCACCCCTTACATCTGGCCACCTAACTCCCCAGACTGAAACCACCTTGATTATTATGTGTGGGGTTGCATTTGAACCAACCATCCTTAAGGAACACTGTGCAGAAACTCCAGTCATGGCTATGAGTCACTACCCCATATCACTCTTACATCTGGCCACCTAACTCCCCAGACTGAAACCACCTTGATTATTATGTGGGGCTGCATTTGAACCAACCATCCTCTTAAGGAACACTAGCAGAATGCAGTCATGGCTGTTGAACAATTTCTGCAATCACATCACCCCTTACATCTGGCCACCGAATTTCAGACTGAAACCACCTTGATTATTATGTGGGGCTGCATTTGAACCAACCATCCTCTTAAGGAACACTAGCAGAACCCAGTCATGGCTGTTGAACAATTTCTGCAATCACATCACCCCTTACATCTGGCCACCTAACTCCCCAGACTGAAACCACCTGACACATGTGTGGGGCTGCATTTGAACCAACCATCCTCTTAAGGAACACTACAGAATGCAGTCATGGCTGTTGAACAATTTCTGCAATCACATCACCCCTTACATCTGGCCACCTAACTCCCCAGACTGAAACCACCTTGATTATTATGTGTGGGGCTGCATTTGAACCAACCATCCTCTTAAGGAACACTAGCAGAATGCAGTCATGGCTGTTGAACAATTTCTGCAATCACATCCACCCCTTACATCTGGCCACCTAATTCCCCAGACTGAAACCACCTTGATTATTATGTGTGGGGCTGCATTTGAACCAACCATCCTCTTAAGGAACACTAGCAGAATGCAGTCATGGCTGTTGAACAATTTCTGCAATCACATCACTCCCCATCTGGCCACCCAACTCCCAGACTGAAACCACCTTGATTATTATGTGTGGGGCTGCATTTGAACCAACCATCCTCTTAAGGAACACTAGCAGAACCCAGTCATGGCTGTTGAACAATTTCTGCAATCACATCACCCCTTACATCTGGCCACCTAACTCCCCAGACTGAAACCACCTTGATTATTATGTGTAGCTGCATTTGAACCAACCATCCTCTTAAGGAACACTAGCAGAATGCAGTCATGGCTGTTGAACAATTTCTGCAATCACATCACCCCTTACATCTGGCCACCTAATTCCCCAGACTGAAACCAGATTATTATGTGGGCTGCATTTGAACCAACCATCCTCTTAAGGAACACTAGCAGAATGCAGTCATGGCTGTTGAACAATTTCTGCAATCACATCACCCCTTACATCTGGCCACCAATTCCCCAGACTGAAACCACCTTGATTATTATGTGGGGGCTGCATTTGAACCAACCATCCTCTTAAGGAACACTAGCAGAATGCAGTCATGGCTGTTGAACAATTTCTTGCAATCACATCACCCTTACATCTGGCCACCTAACTCCCCAGACTGAAACCACCTTGATTATTATGTGTGGGGCTGCATTTGAACCAACCATCCTCTTAAGGAACACTAGCAGAACCCAGTCATGGCTGTTGAACAATTTCTGCAATCACATCACCCCTTACATCTGGCCACCTAACTCCCCAGACTGAAACCAACTTGGATTATTATGTGTGGGGCTGCATTTGAACCAACCATCCTCTTAAGGAACACTAGCAGAATGCAGTCATGGCTGTTGAACAATTTCTGCAATCACATCACCCCTTACATCTGGCCACCTAACTCCCCAGACTGAAACCAACTTGATTATTATGTGTGGGGCTGCATTTGAACCAACCATCCTCTTAAGGAACACTAGCAGAACCCAGTCATGGCTGTTGAACAATTTCTGCAATCACATCACCCCTTACATCTGGCCACCTAACTCCCCAGACTGAAACCACCTTGATTATTATGTGTGGGGCTGCATTTGAACCAACCATCCCTCTAAGGAACACTAGCAGAATGCAGTCATGGCTGTTGAACAATTTCTGCAATCACATCACCCCTTACATCTGGCCACCTAACTCCCCAGACTGAAACCAACTTGATTATTATGTGTGGGGCTGCATTTGAACCAACCATCCTCTTAAGGAACACTAGCAGAACCCAGTCATGGCTGTTGAACAATTTCTGCAATCACATCACCCCTTACATCTGGCCACCTAACTCCCCAGACTGAAACCACCTTGATTATTATGTGTGGGGCTGCATTTGAACCAACCATCCTCTTAAGGAACACTAGCAGAATGCAGTCATGGCTGTTGAACAATTTCTGCAATCACATCACCCCTTACATCTGGCCACCCAACTCCCCAGACTGAAACCAACTTGATTATTATGTGTGGGGCTGCATTTGAACCAACCATCCTCTTAAGGAACACTAGCAGAACCCAGTCATGGCTGTTGAACAATTCTGCAATCACATCACCCCTTACATCTGGCCACCTAACTCCCCAGACTGAAACCACCTTGATTATTATGTGTGGGGCTGCATTTGAACCAACCATCCTATGAACACTAGCAGAATGCAGTCATGGCTGTTGAACAATTTCTGCAATCACATCACCCCTTACATCTGGCCACCTAACTCCCCAGACTGAAACCAACTTGATTATTATGTGTGGGGCTGCATTTGAACCAACCATCCTCTTAAGGAACACTAGCAGAACCCAGTCATGGGCTGTTGAACAATTTCTGCAATCACATCACCCCTTACATCTGGCCACCCAACTCCCCAGACTGAAACCACCTTGATTATTATGTGTGTGGGGCTGCATTTGAACCAACCATCCTCTTAAGGAACACTAGCAGAATGCAGTCATGGCTGTTGAACAATTTCTGCAATCACATCACCCCTTACATCTGGCCACCTAACTCCCCAGACTGAAACCACCTTGATTATTATGTGTGGGGCTGCATTTGAACCAACCATCCTCTTAAGGAACACTAGCAGAATGCAGTCATGGCTGTTGAACAATTTCTGTAATCACATCACCCCTTACATCTGGCCACCTAACTCCCAGACTGAAACCAACTTGATTATTATGTGTGGGGGGCTGCATTTGAACCAACCATCCTTCTTATGAACACTAGCAGAATGCAGTCATGGCTGTTGAACAATTTCTGCAATCACATCACCCCTTACATCTGGCCACCTAACTCCCTAGACTGAAACCACCTTGATTATTATGTGTGGGGGCTGCATTTGAACCAACCATCCTCTTAAGGAACACTAGCAGAATGCAGTCATGGCTGTTGAACAATTTCTGCAATCACATCACCCCTTACATCTGGCCACCTAACTCCCCAGACTGAAACCACCTGATTATTGGTGCGTGGGGCTGCATTTGAACCAACCATCCTCTTAAGGAACACTAGCAGAATGCAGTCATGGCTGTTGAACAATTTCTGCAATCACATCACCCCTTACATCTGGCCACCTACCTCCCCCAGACTGAAACCACCTTGATTATTATGTGTGGGGCTGCATTTGAACCAACCATCCTCTTATGAACACTGAAGCAGAATGCAGTCATGGCTGTTGAACAATTTCTGTAATCACATCACCCCTTACATCTGGCCACCTAACTCCCCAGACTGAAACCAACTTGATTATTATGTGAAGGCTGCATTTGAACCAACCATCCTCTTAAGGAACACTAGCAGAATGCAGTCATGGCTGTTGAACAATTTCTGCAATCACATCACCCCTACATCTGGCCACCACCCCAGACTGAAACCACCTTGATTATTATGTGTGGGGCTGCATTTGAACCAACCATCCTCTTAAGGAACACTAGCAGAATGCAGTCATGGCTGTTGAACAATTTCTGCAATCACATCACCCCTTACATCTGGCCACCTAACTCCCCAGACTGAAACCACCTTGATTATTATGTGTGGGGCTGCATTTGAACCAACCATCCTCTGAAGAACACTAGCAGAATGCCGTGGCTGTTGAACAATTTCTGCAATCACATCACCCCTTACATCTGGCACCTAACTCCCCAGACTGAAACCAACTTGATTATTATGTGGGGCTGCATTTGAACCACATCCTCTTAAGCAGTCACTAGCAGAACCCAGTCATGGCTGTTGAACAATTTCTGCAATCACATCACCTACATCTGGCCACCTAACTCCCCAGACTGAAACCACCTTGATTATTATGTGTGGGGCTGCATTTGAACCAACCATCCTCTTAAGGAACACTAGCAGAATGCAGTCATGGCTGTTGAACAATTTCTGCAATCACATCACCCCTTACATCTGGCCACCTAACTCCCCAGACTGAAACCACCTTGATTATGTGGGCTGCATTTGAACCAACCATCCTCTTAAGGAACACTAGCAGAATGCAGTCATGGCTGTTGAACAATTTCTGCAATCACATCACCCTTGCATCTGGCCACCTAACTCCCCAGACTGAAACCACCTTGATTATTATGTGTGGGGCTGCATTTGAACCAACCATCCTCTTAAGGAACACTAGCAGAATGCAGTCATGGCTGTTGAACAATTCTGCAATCACATCACCCCCTACATCTGGCCACCTAACTCCCAGACTGAAACCACCCTTGGATTATTATGTGTGGGGCTGCATTTGAACCAACCATCCTCTTAAGGAACACTAGCAGAATGCAGTCATGGCTGTTGAACAATTTCTGCAATCACATCACCCCTTACATCTGGCCACCAACTCCCCAGACTGAAACCACCTTGATTATTATGTGGGGCTGCATTTGAACCAACCATCCTCTTAAGGAACACTAGCAGAATGCAGTCATGGCTGTTGAACAATTTCTGCAATCACATCACCCCTTACATCTGGCCACCTAACTCCCCAGACTGAAACCACCTGATTATTATGTGTGGAGATGTATTTGAACCAACCATCCTCTTAAGGAACACTAGCAGAATGCAGTCATGGCTGTTGAACAATTTCTGCAATCACATCACCCCTTACATCTGGCCACCTAACTCCCCAGACTGAAACCACCTTGATTATTATGTGTGGGCTGCATTTGAACCAACCATCCTCTTAAGGAACACTAGCAGAATGCAGTCATGGCTGTTGAACAATTTCTGCAATCACATCACCCCTTACATCTGGCCACCTAACTCCCCAGACTGAAACCACCTTGATTATTATGTGTGGGGCTGCATTTGAACCAACCATCCTCTTAAGGAACACTAGCAGAATGCAGTCATGGCTGTTGGCCAATTTCTGCAATCACATCACCCCTTACATCTGGCCACCTAACTCCCCAGACTGAAACCACCTTGATTATTATGTGTGGGGCTGCATTTGAACCAACCATCCTCTTAAGGAACACTAGCAGAATGCAGTCATGGCTGTTGAACAAATTTCTGCAATCACATCACCCTCTACATCTGGCCACCTAACTCCCCAGACTGAAACCACCTGATTATTATGTGTGGAGATGTATTTGAACCAACCATCCTCTTAAGGAACACTAGTAATGCAGTCATGGCTGTTGTTCACTTCTGCAATCACATCACCCCTTACATCTGGCCACCTAACTCCCCAGACTGAAACCACCTTGATTATTATGTGGGGCTGCATTTGAACCAACCATCCTCTTAAGGAACACTAGCAGAATGCAGTCATGGCTGTTGAACAATTTCTGCAATCACATCACCCCTTACATCTGGCCACCTAACTCCCCAGACTGAAACCACCTTGATTATTATGTGTGGGGCTGCATTTGAACCAACCATCCTCTTAAGGAACACTAGCAGAATGCAGTCATGGCTGTTGAACAATTTCTGCAATCACATCACCCCTTACATCTGGCCACCTAACTCCCCAGACTGGAAACCACCTTGATTATTATGTGTGGGGCTGCATTTGAACCAACCATCCTCTTAAGGAACACTGAGAATGCAGTCATGGCTGTTGAACAATTTCTGCAATCACATCACCCCTTACATCTGGCCACCTAACTCCCCAGACTGAAACCACCTTGATTATTATGTGTGGGGCTGCATTTGAACCAACCATCCTCTTAAGGAACACTAGCAGAATGCAGTCATGGCTGTTGAACAATTTCTGCAATCACATCACCCCTTACATCTGGCCACCTAACTCCCCAGACTGAAACCACCTTGATTATTATGTGTGGGGCTGCATTTGAACCAACCATCCTCTTAAGGAACACTAGCAGAATGCAGTCATGGCTGTTGAACAATTTCTGCAATCACATCACCCCTTACATCTGGCCACCTAACTCCCCAGACTGAAACCACCTTGATTATTATGTGTGGGGCTGCATTTGAACCAACCATCCTCTAAGGAACACTAGCAGAATGCAGTCATGGCTGTTGAACAATTTCTGCAATCACATCACCCCTCAATCTGGCCACCTAACTCCCCAGACTGAAACCACCTTGATTATTATGTGTGGAGATGTATTTGAACCAACCATCCTCTTAAGGAACACTAGCAGAATGCAGTCATGGCTGTTGAACAATTTCTGCAATCACATCACCCCTTACATCTGGCCACCTAACTCCCCAGACTGAAACCACCTTGATTATTATGTGGGGCTGCATTTGAACCAACCATCCTCTTAAGGAACACTAGCAGAATGCAGTCATGGCTGTTGAACAATTTCTGCAATCACATCACCCCTTACATCTGGCCACCTAACTCCCCAGACTGAAACCACCTTGATTATTATGTGTGGGGCTGCATTTGAACCAACCATCCTCTTAAGGAACACTAGCAGAATGCAGTCATGGCTGTTGAACAATTCTCTGCAATCAAGACTACCCCTAAGCATCTGGCCACCTAACTCCCCAGACTGAAACCACCTTTGGATTATTAAGTGTGTGTGGGGCTGCATTTGAACCAACCATCCTCTTAAGGAACACTAGCAGAATGCAGTCATGGCTGTTGAACAATTTCTGCAATCACATCACCCCTTACATCTGGCCACCTAACTCCCCAGACTGAAACCACCTTGATTATTATGTGTGGAGATGTATTTGAACCAACCATCCTCTTAAGGAACACTAGCAGAATGCAGTCATGGCTGTTGAACAATTTCTGCAATCACATCACCCCCTACATCTGGCCACCTAACTCCCCAGACTGAAACCACCTTGATTATTATGTGTGGGCTGCATTTGAACCAACCATCCTCTTAAGGAACACTAGCAGAATGCAGTCATGGCTGTTGAACAATTTCTGCAATCACATCACCCCTTACATCTGGCCACCTAACTCCCCAGACTGAAACCACCTTGATTATTATGTAGCTGCATTTGAACCAACCATCCTTCTAAGTGAACACTAGCAGAATGCAGTCATGGCTGTTGAACAATTTCTGCAATCACATCACCCCTTACATCTGGCCACCTAACTCCCCAGACTGAAACCACCTTGATTATTATGTGTGGGGCTGCATTTGAACCAACCATCCTCTTAAGGAACACTAGCAGAATGCAGTCATGGCTGTTGAACAATTTCTGCAATCACATCACCCCTTACATCTGGCCACCTAACTCCCCAGACTGAAACCACCTTGATTATTATGTGTGGGGCTGCATTTGAACCAACCATCCTCTTAAGGAACACTAGGCAGAATGCAGTCATGGCTGTTGAACAATTTCTGTAAATCACATCACCCCTTACATCTGGCCACCTAACTCCCCAGACTGAAACCACCTTGATTATTATGTGTGGAGATGTATTTGAACCAACCATCCTCTTAAGGAACACAGCAGAATGCAGTCATGGCTGTTGAACAATTTCTGCAATCACATCACCCCTTACATCTGGCCACCTAACTCCCCAGACTGAAACCACCTTGATTATTATGTGTGGGGCTGCATTTGAACCAACCATCCTCTTAAGGAACACTAGCAGAACCCAGTCATGGCTGTTGAACAATTTCTGCAATCACATCACCCCTTACATACTACCCTAACTCCCCAGACTGAAACCACCTTGATTATTATGTGTGGGGCTGCATTTGAACCAACCATCCTCTTAAGGAACACTAGCAGAACCCAGTCATGGCTGTTGAACAATTTCTGCAATCACATCACCCCTTACATCTGGCCACCTAACTCCCCAGACTGAAACCACCTTGATTATTATGTGTGGGCTGCATTTGAACCAACCATCCTCTTAAGGAACACTAGCAGAACCCAGTCATGGCTGTTGAACAATTTCTGCAATCACATCGCCACCCTTACATCTGGCCACCTAACTCCCCAGACTGAAACCACCTTGATTATTATGTGTGGGGCTGCATTTGAACCAACCATCCTCTTAAGGAACACTAGCAGAATGCAGTCATGGCTGTTGAACAATTTCTGCAATCACATCACCCCTTACATCTGGCCACCTAACTCCCCAGACTGAAACCACCTTGATTATTGATGTGCGGAGATGTATTTGAACCAACCATCCTCTTAAGGAACACTAGCAGAATGCAGTCATGGCTGCTGAACAATTTCTGCAATCACATCACCCCTTACATCTGGCCAAATCTAACTCCCTCAGACTGAAACCACCTTGATTATTATGTGTGGGGCTGCATTTGAACCAACCATCCTCTTAAGGAACACTAGCAGAACCCAGTCATGGCTGTTGAACAATTTCTGCAATCAAGCTGATCACCCCCCACATCTGGCCACCTAACTCCCCAGACTGAAACCACCTTGATTATTATGTGTGGGGCTGCATTTGAACCAACCATCCTCTTAAGGAACACTAGCAGAACCCAGTCATGGCTGTTGAACAATTTCTGCAATCACATCACCCTGCATCTGGCCACCTAACTCCCCAGACTGAAACCACCTTGATTATTATGTGTGGGGCTGCATTTGAACCAACCATCCTCTTAAGGAACACTAGCAGAATGCAGTCATGGCTGTTGAACAATTTCTGCAATCACATCACCCCTTACATCTGGCCACCTAACTCCCCAGACTGAAACCACCTTGATTATTATGTGTGGGGCTGCATTTGAACCAACCATCCTCTTAAGGAACACTAGCAGAACCCAGTCATGGCTGTTGAACAATTTCTGCAATCACATCACCCCTTACATCTGGCCACCTAACTCCCAGACTGAAACCACCTTGATTATTGTGTGTGGGGCTGCATTTGAACCAACCATCCTCTTAAGGAACACTAGCAGAACCCAGTCATGGCTGTTGAACAATTTCTGCAATCACATCACCCCTTACATCTGGCCACCTAACTCCCCAGACTGAAACCACCTTGATTATTATGTGTGGGGCTGCATTTGAACCAACCATCCTCTTAAGGAACACTAGCAGAATGCAGTCATGGCTGTTGAACAATTTCTGCAATCACATCACCCTCATATCTGGCCACCTAACTCCCCAGACTGAAACCACCTTGATTATTATGTGGGGCTGCATTTGAACCAACCATCCTCTTAAGGAACACTAGCAGAATGCAGTCATGGCTGTTGAACAATTTCTGCAATCACATCACCCCTTACATCTGGCCACCTAACTCCCCAGACTGAAACCACCTTGATTATTATGTGTGGGGCTGCATTTGAACCAACCATCCTCTTAAGGAACACTAGCAGAATGCAGTCATGGCTGTTGAACAATTTCTGCAATCACATCACCCCTTACATCTGGCCACCTAACTCCCCAGACTGAAACCACCTTGATTATTATGTGTGGAGATGTATTTGAACCAACCATCCTCTCCTTAAGGAACACTAGCAGAATGCAGTCATGGCTGCTGAACAATTTCTGCAATCACATCACCCCTTACATCTGGCCACCTAACTCCCCAGACTGAAACCACCTTGATTATTATGTGTGGGGCTGCATTTGAACCAACCATCCTCTTAAGGGAACACTAGCAGAACCCAGTCATGGCTGTTGAACAATTTCTGCAACCACATCACCCCTTACATCTGGCCACCTAACTCCCCAGACTGAAACCACCTTGATTATTATGTGTGGAGATGTATTTGAACCAACCATCCTCTTAAGGAACACTAGCAGAATGCAGTCATGGCTGTTGAACAATTTCTGCAATCACATCACCCCTTACATCTGGCCACCTAACCTCCCCAGACTGAAACCACCTTGATTATTATGTGTGGGGCTGCATTTGAACCAACCATCCTCTTAAGGAACACTAGCAGAATGCAGTCATGGCTGTTGAACAATTTCTGCAATCACATCACCCCTTACATCTGGCCACCTAACTCCCCAGACTGAAACCACCTTGATTATTATGTGTGGGGCTGCATTTGAACCAACCATCCTCTTAAGGAACACTCAGCAGAACCCAGTCATGGCTGTTGAACAATTTCTGCAATCACATCACCCCTTACATCTGGCCACCTAACTCCCCCAGACTGAAACCACCTTGATTATTATGTGGGGCTGCATTTGAACCAACCATCCTCTTAAGGAACACTAGCAGAATGCAGTCATGGCTGTTGAACAAATTTCTGCAATCACATCACCCCTTACATCTGGCCACCTAACTCCCCAGACTGAAAACCACCTTGATTATTATGTGTGGAGATGTATTTGAACCAACCATCCTCTTAAGGAACACTAGCAGAATGCAGTCATGGCTGTTGAACAATTTCTGCAATCACATCACCCCTTACATCTGGCCACCTAACTCCCCAGACTCTGAAACCACCTTGATTAAGCATGTGTGGGCCAGCCTAGAACCAACCATCCTCTTAAGGAACACTAGCAGAACCCAGTCATGGCTGTTGAACAATTTCTGCAATCACATCACCCCTTACATCTGGCCACCTAACTCCCCAGACTGAAACCACCTTGATTATTATGTGTGGGGCTGCATTTGAACCAACCATCCTCTTAAGGAACACTAGCAGAACCCAGTCATGGCTGTTGAACAATTTCTGCAATCACATCACCCCTTACATCTGGCCACCTTAACTCCCCAGACTGAAACCACCTTGATTATTATGTGTGGGCTGCATTTGAACCAACCATCCTCTTAAGGAACACTAGCAGAATGCAGTCATGGCTGTTGAACAATTTCTGCAATCACATCACCCCTTACATCTGGCCACCTAACTCCCCAGACTGAAACCACCTTGATTATTATGTGTGGGGCTGCATTTGAACCCAACCATCCTCTTAAGGAACACTGGCAGAACCCAGTCATGGCTGTTGAACAATTTCTGCAATCACATCACCCCTTACATCTGGCCACCAACTCCCCCCAGACTGAAACCACCTTGATTATTATGTGTGGGCTGCATTTGAACCAACCATCCTCTTAAGGAACACTAGCAGAATGCAGTCATGGCTGTTGAACAATTTCTGCAATCACATCACCCCTTACATCTGGCCACCTAACTCCCAGACTGGAAACCACCTTGATTATTATGTGTGGAGATGTATTTGAACCAACCATCCTCTTAAGGAACACTAGCAGCAATGCAGTCATGGCTGTTGAACAATTTCTGCAATCACATCACCCCTTACATCTGGCCACCCAACTCCCCAGACTGAAACCACCTTGATTATTATGTGTGGGGCTGCATTTGAACCAACCATCCTCTTAAGGAACACTAAAGCAGAACCCAGTCATGGCTGTTGAACAATTTCTGCAATCACATCACCCCTTACATCTGGCCACCTAACTCCCCAGACTGAAACCACCTTGATTATTATGTGTGGGGCTGCATTTGAACCAACCATCCTCTTAAGGAACACTAGCAGAATGCAATCATGGCTGTTGAACAATTTCTGCAATCACATCACCCCTTACATCTGGCCACCTAACTCCCCAGACTGAAACCACCTTGATTATTATGTGTGGAGATGTATTTGAACCAACCATCCTCTTAAGGAACACTAGCAGAATGCAGTCATGGCTGTTGAACAATTTCTGCAATCACATCACCCCTTACATCTGGCCACCTAACTCCCCAGACTGAAACCACCTTGATTATTATGTGTGGGGCTGCATTTGAACCAACCATCCTCTTAAGGAACACTAGCAGAATGCAGTCATGGCTGTTGAACAATTTCTGCAATCACATCACCCCTTACATCTGGCCACCTAACTCCCCAGACTGAAACCACCTTGATTATTATGTGTGGGGCTGCATTTGAACCAACCATCCTCTTAAGGAACACTAGCAGAATGCAGTCATGGCTGTTGAACAATTTCTGCAACCACATCACCCCTTACATCTGGCCACCTAACTCCCCAGACTGAAACCACCTTGATTATTATGTGTGGAGATGTATTTGAACCAACCATCCTCTTAAGGAACACTAGCAGAATGCAGTCATGGCTGTTGAACAATTTCTGCAATCACATCACCCCTTACATCTGGCCACCTAACTCCCCAGACTGAAACCACCTTGATTATTATGTGTGGGGCTGCATTTGAACCAACCATCCTCTTAAGGAACACTAGCAGAATGCAGTCATGGCTGTTGAACAATTTCTGCAACCACATCACCCCTTACGTCGGCCACTAACTCCCCAGATAAGCTCCACCTTGATTATTGTGGCCAATGGAGATGTGTTGAAGACTAGCTCCCATCCTCTTGGGGAACACTAACTGAGGAATGCAGTCTTGTGGCTGTTAACAGGTGCTGTGCAATCACATCACCCTTACATCTGGCCACTAACTCCCCACAGACCTGAAACCACCTTGATTAATGTGTGTGGGAGGCTGCATTTAGAACCAGCCATCCTCTTAAGGAACACTAGCAGAATGCAGTCTGGCAGCTCATTGAACAATTTCTGCAACCACTGTCCTTACCTTACCATCCAGCCCTAACTCCCCAGACTGAAACCATAGATGACCAATAATAGGGCTACATTTTAGAAGACAACCATCCTCTTGAGAACCCCACTATTGAATGCTGATGTGGCTGTTGAACATTCCTGCAACCACATCACCTTACGTGGCCACCTAACTCACAGACTGAAACTAACGGAGTTGTGTGTGTGGAGATGTGTTTAGACCGAAAGCCGTCCTCTTGGGGAACACTGTAGCAGGAATACAAGTCATGGCTGGTGAACAATTTCCTTGCAGAAATGTCCTACATACATCTGGCCACCTAACTCCACAGACTGAAACCACCTTAGTTATTTATCAATGACAGGTGCATTGAACCAGCACGTCCTCTTCAAGGAACACTAGCAGAATGCAGTCATGGCTGTTGGAACAGGTTCTGCAACCACATCACCCTTGCATCACAATGCACCCCAACCACAGACTGAAGCACCTTGATTGTGTAATGGGAGACCATGTTTGAACAAACGTCACTCTTAGGAACACTGGCAGAATGCAGTCATGTTTGCCATTGAACAATTATGCAATCATCACCCCCTTTCCATCTGGCCACCTAACTCCCCAGACCCCAGAAACATATAGATTAATGCTGCTCAGCAGCCGGAACTCATGACCTGAACCAACCATCACTCTTCGGGAACACTCAACAGAATAAGTCATGGCTGTTGAACAGCAATTTCCTTGCAACCATCTTGCCATCTGTTACACCTAACTCCCCAGACAGAACGTACCTTGATTGTTAGTGACGGAGATGTTGTTGGAACCCGTCTTCCCGAGGTGCCACTGGCAGAGATATAGGTCATGGCTCGTTGAACTGATTTCTAACACTGCAATCACATCTGCGCACGTCTGGCCACTAACTCTGGGAATGGAAACCACCTTGATTGTGTTGACGGGACGCATTTCGAACCAACCATCCTCTTCGAGAACACTAGCAGAATGCCGAGTCATGGCTGATGGAGAACAGTGCAGTCACATCGCCACCACATCCCACAATACCTAATACAGACGTGGAAACTAACGCCGTTCGTCCCATGTTGGCTGAACACATGGAGCAACCATCCTCTTAAGGAACATAGAACAGTCATGGCTGCTGGTGAACAATTTTCTGCAATCATCACCCGCACATCTGGCCACCTAACTCCCCAGACTGGCTCCACCTTAGATTCTTTGTATGTTGGGGCTGCAACCCAGAACAACCATCCTCTTAAGGAACACTAACAGAAGTCTAAGTCATGAGAAACATTGAACAGTACAACACCGTCACATCCACCCTTACATCTGGCCACCTAGCCTCCCCAGACTGAAACCACCTTGATTGTTATGTGTGGGGCTGCATTTGAACCAACCCATCCTCCTTGAGGTACTAGCAGATACCAGTCATGAACATTGAACAATTTCTGCAATCACATCACCCTTACATCCTGGCCACCTAACTCCCCAGACTGAAACCACCTTGATTATTATGTGTGGGGCTGCATTTTGAACCAACCATCCTCTTGGAACACTACTTGGCGATCCCAGTCATGGCTGTTGAACAATTTCTGCAATCACATCACCCCTTACATCTGGCCACCTAACTCCCCAAAGGCCCAAACCACCTTGATTATTATGGAATGTATTTAAGACCTTAAATGCCTCTTAAGGAACACTAGCAGAATGCAGAAGATCATGCAGCCTGAAGTGAACAATTTCTGCAATCACATCACCCCACCACATCCAGCCCACTAACCACAGACTGGCTCCCTTGGTGTATGTGTAGGGCTGCATTTGAACCAACCATCCTCTTAAGGAACACTAGCAAGAGATAAAGTCATGGCTGTTGAACAATTTCTGCAATCACATCACCCACTTACATCCCTGGCCACCTAACTCCCCAGACTGAAACCACCTTGATTATTATGTGTGGGGCTGCATTTTGAACCAACCATCCTCTTAAGGAACACTAGCAGAATGCAGTCATGGCTGTTGAACAATTTCTGCAATCACATCACCCCTTACATCTAGCTGCTCTGAGCCAGAGCCACCTTGAATTATTATGTGTGGGGCTGCATTTGAGCCAACATCCCTCTTAAGGAACACTAGCAGAATGCAGTCATGGCTGTTGAACAATTTCTGCAATCACATCACCCCTTCCATGTACCTAACTCCCAAGACCCTGAAACCACCTTGATTATTATGTGTGGAGATGTATTTTTGAACCAACCATCCTCTTAAGGAACACTAGCAGAATGCAGTCATGGCTGTTGAACAATTTCTGCAATCACATCACCTCCCATCATACCCTAGCCTCCCCAGACTGAAACCACCTTGATTATTATCTGTGTGGGGCTGCATTTGAACCAACCATCCTCTTAAGGAACACTAGCAGAATGCAGTCATGGCTGTTGAACAATTTCTGCAATCACATCTACCCCTTACATCTGGCCACCTAACTCCCCAGACTGAAACCATATGATTATTATGTGTGGGGCTGCATTTTGAACTGACTTCCATCCTCTTGAGGAACACTAGCAGAATGCAGTCATGGCTGTTAGAGCAATTTCTGCAATCACATCACCCCTTACATCTGGCCACCTAACTCCCCAGACTGAAACCACCTTGATTATTATGTGGGGCTGCATTTGAACCAACCATCCTCTTAAGGAACACTAGCAGAATGCAGTCATGGCTGTTGAACAATTTCTGCAATCACATCACCCCTTACATCTGGCCACCTAACTCCCCAGACTGAAACCACCTTGATTATTATGTGTGGGGGCTGCATTTGAACCAACCATCCTCTTAGAACACCATGAATGCAGTCATGGCTGTTGAACAATTTCTGCAATCACATCACCCCTTACATCTGGCCACCTAACTCCCCAGACTGAAACCAACTTGATTATTATGTGTGGAGATGTATTTGAACCAACCATCCTCTTAAGGAACACTAGCAGAATGCAGTCATGGCTGTTGAACAATTTCCTGCAATCCCCATCACCACTTACATCTGGCCACCTAACTCCCCAATAGACTGAAACCACCTTGATTATTATGTGTGGAGATGTATTTGAACCAACCATCCTCTTAAGGAACACTAGCAGAATGCAGTCATGGCTGTTGAACAATTTCTGCAATCACATGTCACCCACCATCTGGCCACTAACTCCCCAGACTGAAACCACTGTGATTATTATGTGTGGGGCTGCATTTGAACCAACCATCCTCTTAAGGAACACATGAAATGACCAGTCATGGCTGTTGAACAATTTCTGCAATCACATCACCCCTTACATCTGGCCACCTAACTCCCCAGACTGAAACCACGCCAATTTGTGTAATGCTGAGGCTGCATTTAGAACCAACCATCCTCTTAAGGAACACTAGCAGAATGCAGTCATGGCTGTTGAACAATTTCTGCAATCATATCACCTTACATCTGGCCACCTAACTCCCCAGACTGAAACCACCTTGATTATTATGTGTGGGGCTGCATTTGAACCAACCATCCTCTTAAGGAACACTAGCAGAATGCAGTCGTAACAGTGAACAATTTCTGCAATCACATCACCCCTTACATCTGGCCACCTAACTCCCCAGACTGAAACCAACTTGATTAGTATGTGTGGAGATGTATTTGAACCAACCATCCTCTTAAGGAACACTAGCAGGAAGCCAGTCATGGCTGTTGAACAATTTCTGCAATCACATCACCCCCTTACATCTGGCCACCTAACTCCCCCAGACTGAAACACCTTGATTATTATGTGAGCCATTTAGAACCAATATATCCTCTTAAGGAACACTAGCAGAATGCAGTCATGGCTGTTGAACAATTTCTGCCAATCACATCACCCCTTACATCTGGCCACCTAACTCCCAGACTGAAACCACCTTGATTATTATGTGTGGGGCTGCATTAAGACAACCATCCTCTTAAGGAACACTAGCAGAATGCAGTCATGGCTGTTGAACAATTTCTGCAATCACATCACCTTTACATCTGGCCACCTAACTCCCACAGACTGAAACCACCTTGATTATTATGTGTGGAGATGTATTTGAACCAGCCATCCTCATAGGAACACTAGCAGAATGCAGTCATGGCTGTTGAACAATTTCTGCAATCACATCACCCCTTACATCAGCGCCTAACTCCCCAGACTGAAACCACCTTGATTATTATGTGTGGGGCTGCATTTGAACCAACCATCCTCTTAAGGAACACTAGCAGAATGCAGTCATGGCTGTTGAACAATTTCTGCAATCACATCACCCCTTACATCTGGCCACCTAACTCCCCAGACTGAAACCACCTTGATTATTATGTGTGGGGCTGCATTTCAGACCAACCATCCTCTTAAGGAACACTAGCAGAATGCAGTCATGGCTGTTGAACAATTTCTGCAACCACATCACCCCTTACATCTGGCCACCTAACTCCCCAGACTGAAACCACCTTGATTATTATGTGTGGGGCTGCATTTGAACCAACCATCCTCTTAAGGAACACTAGCAGAACCCAGATGTGGCTGTTGAACTATTTCTGCAATCACATCACCCCTTACATCTGGCCACCTAACTCCCCAGACTGAAACCAACTTGATTATTATGTGTGGGGCTGCATTTGAACCAACCATCCTCTTAAGGAACACTAGCAGAACCCAGTCATGGCTGTTGAACTATTTCT
>JBBBDQ010027323.1:0-31503 GCA_037127315.1 Ascarosepion bandense | reverse complement strand
ATTGTGATAATAGGTATTTATTTTCTTGTCTGTATTTGGAAATTAGTTCTGATCTTATATTTAGTAAGTTCTTTTGTGGGGTATGAGATATAATTGCTACTTTTTCATGTAGGCAAAATAGGCATTTTTTTGTAATGTTGTTGGAGGCAGGTGCTTTTTTCAGTATTTTCCAGGTTATTGTTAGTGAAATATTTCTGTCTTTTAGACGCCATGCGTATGTGGATAGTGTAGTGCTGTTCAAGTATCTTCTGTTGGATAATGAAAGATTGTGGTTGTTATATATATATTGACTATATTGATTATTTCACCGCAAGCAAGTGAATAATACACGAAGACACAAGGAAGACACACGAAAAAAAAAAAAAAAATTAAAACCTTATTAAGAGTGAGAAGAGTAAAACTCAAATTTAAACATTTAACACAAAGGCCTCGGTCGGAAATTCTCTAGATGATAAAAATCCATTTGACTTATCGAATCAGGATGAATAATAGATTAATTACATCATTATGTTCATTACACATGTAGACACAATGCATAGACTAAAGCTGTTTCGTGAAAGATGTGGAAATTCAGTCAGTTATCTGCCATACGGGATACACGCTTTGGACAAAAACTATGACTGACTGAGCAGAAGATTATCCCGCAGTAGGTTGCCATTTCTTCTTTCTACGGTAGACTAGTGAATTATATTATTATATTAATAAGTAGTAATTAATTAGGGTATTAGTTTATTACTTCATAACAATAAAAAACTGATCCCCCACTTTATGCCCAACGAAGCTTTAATTGTTTTTCCAAATATTGAGTCAGTTAGGTTAAGCACCATCCTTGATACACTTTGGGTGATCATGGCTCGAAAGACACATGATTAACTAGGTGAAGATTATCCCGCAGTGAGTTTGCCATTGCTTTCTGTGGTAGACTGGTTGCCAGTCAAGGTTATGAACCCAATCTGTCCTATTATTTAACCCATAAATGGCGGGAAGAGACAGTTAATACCTTTCCCAAGGAGTATTTGTGCGCAAGTGAATGCAATAAATTCAACTGGAATTCGAACCCGGCTCCCCCGATTTGTCGCTCCGAGTCGATATCTACTGCTCCACAACACATCCTATGTGGAAATTACTTGACTATTTCCGTATACAATAATGTTGACAGATTTAAGTCAACGGCTTGTTTGTTTGCACATCTTTTGAAAATTGCTAATATCTGACGATTGTTTCGGATGACTTGGGATAAAATGTGTGTCGACAACGAGTAACGCATGAGAGAAAAAGGTAGTCAACTAGGCGAAAATACGAAGGACACATCGAGAGAAATGAGTCCCATGAGAGGAATGAAAATATAGAATGAAAAAGTTGTCAGACAACACGAATAACGCATGAAAACGAAAACAATATGATATATATATAGTTATCCGCACTATCACAGCTCATCAGTACAGTTAGACTGCGATTGCTTTTAGCCCAGGATTGCAACCCGACCGAATTGGCGTCAGTCGGCAATTCTACCTCTGGACTGTAGGCGTTCCGGTAGAAAAAGGTAGACTTTTTAGCGTATACATTATCATTGTACACGCCCAATAGCCAGAATCTGCTCTAATTCATTACGGAGCTATGGTTTTCAAAGTCTACCATTCTTCCAGAGTGCTCAATCAAGGTGTGAGAGCGTAAATAGTCTTTCACACACACACACACACACACACACATATATATATATATATATATATATATATATATATATATATATATATATATATATATATATATATATATAGCTATTGGGCGAGTTTATACGCGCTAAAAAGCCTGCCTTCTTCTGCCGGACGCTCGTGGCCTAGGGGTAGAATCGCCGAATGACGCCGATTCGGTCTGGTTTCAATCCTGGCTTGAAAGCAACCGGGGTCTAAGCCATTACTGAGAGCTGTAATAAAGCGAAACAAATCTGTCTGCGGGTGACTATAGTATATATAGGTTCCTGTTTTTGTTCTCATCATCCTGTATGAACCGTTTAAACTAACCTTTCCCTGGGACATCATATCCCAAGACGGCAACATCAAAACTGGCAATTTCATAGGTTCAATAAGAGAGGCCGTCAGCAGCCTCACCGCCAGTGTTTGGATTGAAAGCTGAACTTTTAAGGCAACCGTTTCTCAATAGATCTTTGGTTACCTATTCTAAATGTTCAGGGTCTAGCAGGGTCATTCGCAACCTTCGTGTCTCGCAATGTATAATTGTTATTCGCAAGAGACCTAAATCATTTCCAGCGAATTCTGTCTAATGAGGGTTCATATCTATTTAGATTATTTTTATTGTCATTCCAGAATTGTTCCTTGGCTGGTTAGCAGGTCCTTGATGGCGTCGTGCGCTCTTCTGTTTGCGGACCCGGAGGGCAGAATTTGTGTTTTTTTTCGATCCTACAGTAAAACTTCAGTCTCTTCGCTGTCGAGGGTTTCTGCGCCCAATGACCATGCGGAGCGAGTGTGTCTTTTTTTTTGCGGATCGTGCCACTTTTTCGACGTCTCGGCAGGGCGTTTTAAGCGTGTGTTTGCGTATTTCTGTTTCGGTATATTATAGAAGATGGGAAAACATTCGCTGATGTTTATGTGCATCTGTGTTAGTTTGTGCATGTGTATCTATCTGTGTCGGTAGATGAGAGGGTGGGACAGTGATTTAAGTTATATTTAGCCAGTATGAGGTGGGACAACCCAATATCTGTATAGCAGTCGTGATACCAATAAAAGTCGTCGATCCGTTCGTCTTTTAAAAAATGACAGTTTCGGACTAACATTTAATTCTCTATCGACTGAAAGATAAAGTTTCTTACAATCTTCATTGTTAATACAAACAACTGACACGAAGTCTTCATTAACGAGACGAATATGATGAAATTTAAAGCATATGGTGAAATAATTCACGTGACATTTTGTAAGAACTATTCATTTAATAAAACATTTTTAATCGAGTGTGTGTTTGTATACGCAACTGTGTGCACGTCGGTGCGTGTGTATGACCGTGTCGGTGGGTAACAGTGTGCAACGGTTATTTAAATTACAACTAGTCAGACGAGAGTCAACTAAAGTCGTCGATCATTTTGCATCCTAAATACTGACTGGTTCTGACAAACATTTGGTTCTCTTTTAACTGAGATATAACGTTTCTAACAATCTTCCATCATTAATACAAACAACTGACACGAAGTCTGATTAGGAAATTCGATGGACAATAAGAATTCATTGACGTATAGAATCAAGGTGAGTAGCTGATTATCTTTGCATATTGCGGGAGCTAAATATTAGGTGAATCACGAACATATTTAATAGACAAGTTTTTCTCGAAAATAAATACCAGTTAAATTTACAAACAGAACAAGAAGAAATTTAGCCTGAAGGTATTGCTCGGCAAAATGTAATGCCTAAAATATATCCACACTTTATACTTGATCACTGTGGTAAAAGTAATTCGATAATTACCGTTACATTTACAAAGAGCAAGAAGAAATTCGACCTGAAGATATTGCTCGAAAACGAAAATGTCATACCCCTAAAATATATTCACACTTTTATTCTTGATCATAGCACTAAAACTAATTCGATAAGTACCAGTTGCATTTAGAAACAGAAAAACAGGTATTTAGCCTGAAGATATTTTGCTCGGCAAAATTTCATATCCTAAAATATATCTACACTTTTTACTTGATTACAACGGTATTCGATAAATAGCAGTTAAATTTACAAACAGAGCAAGAAATTATTCCGCCTGAAGATATTACTCGGCAAAATTTCATATCCTAAAATATATTCACACTTTACACTTGATCAAAATGTTAAAACTTATTTGATAAATTCAGTTAAACTTACAAACGGAGCTAGAAGGAATTCGGCTGAATATATTTCTCGGCAAAGTTTCATATCCTAAAATATATCTACTCCTGTTCAAAAGAAGAGGAAGGAGTTTGAACCGGGCGATAATAGCGTTTATCTACTCCAATTAAAAAACAAAAACAAAAAACAATTATTCAACAAGAAATAAGATAAGATATTAAAATTACCTTTTTAAATGGCGACTTAAAAAATGGAAGTGGAGAAGCGTTTGAGATTTTACCTATCGTACGAGGAGTAGTCTTCCCTCTGGTCAAATCAAAGAGAGTGCGCGGTGGTAATATCGTAAGGCAGAATAGACACAGTTAGGGAGTTTTTTTTTCAAAGAACAAACAAATAAGTGGGAAAAGAAAAGGGAAAAAGAAAATATTCTGAAGATATAGCCGGGAATTTTAACACGCCATGGAAACAGACAGGATTACAGATGAGGCAAATACACTTCAAATATAGGATATTGCCAGTAAACTTAATTTTAAATAATGCAAAAATGCCTTGAATAAACAAATTATTCAAGAAAAATAAATAATACATTAAAATTAACTTTTTTAAATGGGCAACACAGGCGACCTAAAATGCAAAGTGGAATGTGCGTCAGTGTGGGCGAGAGTGTGACACGGCTATTTAAATATCTTTTGTTAGACAATGACATGGAAAGCTTAAAAACAAGAAGATATATATATATATATATATATATAACAACAAAAAGTGCGGATGACTTTGCCTCCGAACTGCTGACAGATTCGTACTAACATTTTCTCTCTGTCAATTGAAAGATAACGTTTCTTACAATCTTCATCGTTGAAATAATCAAATGAAACGAGGCTTCGATTGGAAACTTTCTTGCTGATAAACAATCAAATTCAAATATTTGACATTAAGGGTTCGATGAAAAATTCTCCGGACGATAAAAACTCACTTAACTTATAGAATCAGGCTGAAGAGTACTGATTATCTTAACATATTATTGGAGGTAGATTTTTTTGCACAGGTAAATTACGAATATATATATATATATATATATATATATATATATATAACAGACAAAATGTTTTCAAAAATAAATACCAGTTAAATTTACAAAGAGAACAAAAGGGAATTCGGTCTAAAGATATTTCTCGGCAAAATTTCATATCCTAAAATATATTCACAATTTATATGATCAGCAGAGCCAAAACTATGTCGATAAAGAAATAAATCATACTAAAACTTTTAAAGTTACATAAAGAAAAGAAAAGGCAGAAGCTGTGAAGTCATGATCGGCTACGTTTTTGTTTAGGAGCCAGCAAGGATCGTATTCACTAATAATAAGGTATTGCCTAATAAATTATATTTGAAACAATTAACCGACATGGAGGTGTTACACACATCTACGCAGTATTCGTTACTGTTTCATTGTACTGCACACCAACGAGACGGATATGATCAAATTTAGGGCATATATTGAAACCATTCATGCGACAATTTCTAAGGACTATTCATGTCATCAAACACTTTCATGTGACCGTATCGGTGGGTGAGAGGGTAGAACATTTATTTAAAATACATCTAGCCAGACGAGAGAACGGGAAAAAAACAGATATTTGTATAACTAAGTTGATATTGATCATTTTGCATCCTAAATACCCCGACTGGTTCGGACTAACATTTGGTTCCCTTTCAACTGAAAGATAAATTTTCTTACAATCTTCCACGTTAATGCAAACAACTGACACGAAAGCTTCGATCGGATGGTAAGTCTAATCCAAACATTTGACACGAAAAGGATTTAATCGGAAATTCTCTGGACGATAAAAACTCATTTGACTTATCGAATCAGCGTGAGTAACGATTATCTTTACATATTATGGAAGTTGAATGTTTGCTGGGGTGGATCGCGAATATATAGTTCATAGACATGATGTTCTCGAAAATAAATACAAGTTAAATTTACACACTGAGCAAGAAACTTCGGACTAAAAATATTGCTAGGCAAAAGTTATTTTCCTAAAATATATACAGACTTTTTACTTGATAACAGCGGAAAAACTAATTCGATAAAGAAATGAATCAGACTAAAATGAATGTTAAAATAAACATCAGGCAATGTATGTCTCAAGTAAAAACTGACCTTTCTTTAAAAAATACGTTCAAAACTCTATCGATATTCTCTCAGTTAAGACGTTGCAAGGCTCTTATATTCCTTTCATCCCTTAAAAGATGAAATTTTCACACACATTAAAAGGGTTTAGAAAAATGCTAAGCAATAAAATTATAATGTGGAATTCCTATAAAATGGGTCATTTCAAGTATTAAACAAAAGACTCAGCAACGTTTTCTCAGTTTCCATAAATCTCAGTGAGTTTATCGCCATATTTTTGGTATTAAATTATCAAAATATGCATACCAATTATAGGAAAGAACAAATGAATTTTTTCTTCTTTACCGACGCTTTTCATCCTTTAAAGAAAATTATTAAGGCAAATAGACGGATTTTTTTAAAACAAGAAACGGAAACAGAAGGAAAATTATTGCCAGATTTCAAATTTCAAATAAACTAAAGAACGCCTATAAAATATAATCCTACAGGCTAACAGTGAACGTCAGGTAAATTATGGCGGATGTTTAAAGAGAAATCATTGAATGTCTAATAAGTGAATAAATGTTGTTATTTGCTCTTACTGAATGTTTTAATGTAATTATTATTTATAATTTTTTTAATGTGATAATTTTTATAAAATGTGTGGCATTTTTTAGATCAGAATTATTGTTCAAAGTGTATTAGTTATCTCCAGTCATTTTTTCGGTACCTAAATTTCAATTGAATTTTTAAAAGTAATTTTCTTTTCTTGAAGCTTTAATTTTAATTTTAATTGAAAACTAAATGATTACATTTACTATTTTACGGTAGGAAAATACTCTGATGCATTTCAAACAGAAATTATATTCATTGGAATTTAAAATTTTTAAATGCTTAATGTTTTAAAAATTTTTCGCCCATTTTTGAGCGATCGACACACATTTTGTAAACGTAAGTTAATTCTCTGGTTTAAAATTTTGCAAAAATAAATTATACTTCTGTGACACCTTATTCTTGAAAAAGTAGTAAATCTAAAGTTAAATTAATGTGATTTGAAGTAAATATTGCTTTTTTGTATCTGAAAATTTAGAATAAAAGCGTTTCTTAAACACGTGGAGTTTATTTCCATGGCTTCTGCTCAACGAACTTAAGTCAATGGTGACTCTGCAACAGGTGTTTACTCGTGCAACCAGACTGGGTCTCACCCATTCACAGTTAGATCAACAAATACAGACGTCAATTCTACTTACCAGCACAGTGTAATGTCTTCTCTCCCCTGTGTATAAACATGTGTTTTTTCAGATGCGAATTTTGGAAAAACTTACTTCTGAATTTCACAGTGAAATGGTTTCTCCCGTGTGTGTTAGAATGTGCTGTTTGGAAAAATAATTTGGGGAAAACTTAATTCCACAGATTTCACAGTGGAATGGTTTCTCTCCAGTTTGTGTTAGTAAGTGTTTCTTGAGATGAATTATTGGGAAACTTAATTCCACAGATTTCACCCTTCTTTTGTTTAACCCAATTCTTAGGTCAACAGCACTTAATATTCTATCTGTTAACCCCTTCCCCCTGTAAAGCTAGACCAAGCCAAATTTTCAAATTTTTCCCTTACATCTCTATCTAAAAGTAAAATAATAAGAATAGACCTTAATTTCAAATCAAATTCTTTTGTGACGTAAATTCCTTAGTTCTTAACCGTCTTTTTTTATTTATTTTTCATTTTGAATAAGTGGTAGTTGCTTTGACGATATGTGAAATCTATCTTAGGAATTTCATGTTTAAAATGATCAGCACTTCTGATTTGAACAATGCAAACTTAGGGGTTCTTTTAGCTGGATATAAATCCTGAATATTAACCGGAGCTGTAGATGTCAACCGATCCTGCTATCAACTGCACCGTGCTGGCTCTATTCTTATAAGGGGTGACACCAAATTTGCATACTTATAGAATTTATCAAACTCTCTGGAACATTCTTCGATCTTCTAAAGGTTCTATTTCTAATTTCCCTATTTTTACGACTGAATGAAAACCTTTTTGTAACAACAAGTAGGACTCATAGAGTCCTTTCTAACCATAGACATTATTACTATTATTTTTATATATAAATGCATCCTCGTAACAATATTCCTTGTGAGCTAGAATAATAATTATTGAATCAATAGTACTGTAAGAAAATGTGTTAAGAAAAATTAAAAAAAGAATAAACAAGTTGACAGTTTAGGTAGATCATCGAATTTTTGCTCGTGAAAGATGTGAAAACCGTATTGCCTGTCGGAAAGAAAATGTTATGCTTAACAAATTCGCGTTTTATTAGAGCATCTCGTACTCTGCCAAAAAAGCGACAAAAAGTTAGAAAAAGCGAACGATTTTTTTGCGTTTTTAAAGACGATAACAACAGAAAAGTATTTCCAACAAGCAGGAAAGCAGAAGGAACAAGGCACTTGTTGAGTAGAAATAGAAAATGGAACCCATTGTTAGATCAACTGCAAAGAAAATTGGTTACTTTCACTTCGTCATGGTACATAGACATTTTTTTTTAATTTAAGCGCATTACTACACTGTCGTCGATATCTCAACATTTTGCAGATGAGATGGCGAGATGTTGGGAAACTTCCGCAAAAATAGACTCGAGTTATTGTTCCTTTTCTCGCTTGTGGAACTCTCTTATGATTTAATACTTTTCAGCCAACTTTAATCTTCAAAAATATAAATCCAATTTAAATCGCTATCTACTGCTCTGACTAGTCTTCTTTTGTTCTCGAACATTTGTAATGTTTCTCGTGTCATACTGGCGTTCATGTGAGTGAACTCATCTGCAGCAGTTTAAGTCGTATTTTATTAACAATTAAATTCGTGATGTAGGGAATACAGGCTTTTTAGTTTATTTTCACGAAATCCAATCATACAGATGACAGCGAATAAAATATTTAACAATTGTTTTAACGAAAAATAAATAAGGAACACGCGTCATTTAAATTTCTTAAAACACTAAAGCAGAAAACACAGGAAATTTCTGGAAACACAAAACGAGGGACGGACATTTCTGGAAACACTAAACTAGAGATGGACATTTCTGGAAACATTAAGCGATGAACGGAAATTTCTGGAAACACTAAACGAGGGACGGATATTTCTAGAAACACTAAATGAAGGACAGACATTTCTGGAAACATGAAATGAAAGACAGAAACTTCTGGAAACACTAAACGAAGGACGGATATTTCTGGAAACACTAAATGAAGGACGGAAACTTCTGGAAACAGTAAACGATGTAGAACATTTCTGGAAACATTAAATAAAGGACGGAAATTTTTGTAAATACTAAACGAAGGATGGGAACTTCTGGAAACAATAAAAGAAGGACGGAAATTTCTGGAAACACTAAACGGACGAGCACAGAAACACAAAAGGAGGAACGAAAATTTCTGGAAACAATAAACAAAGGACAGAATTTCTGGAAACACTAAACGTGGGACAGAAATTTCTAGAAGAACTAAACGAAGAAGGACGGAAATTTCTGCAAACCGTAAACTACGGACGGAAATTTCTGGAAGCACGAAACGAGGGATGAAAATTTCTGGAAAGACTGAACGACAGACGGCAATTTCTGGAAACACTAAATTAGGGACGGGCATTTCTGGAACCACTAAACGAGGGACAGCAATTTCTGGAAACATTAAACGAGGTACAGAAATTTCTGGAAACATTAAACGAGGGATAAAGATTTATAAAAACACTAAACGAGGGATTTCCAGAAACACTATACGAGGGAATAAAACTAAAACTTACCTTTCTATAATTTGTTACAATTTGTTAAAAACATATATTGTTAAGGTTTATTTAATAAATAAGCAACGATGAGGTGTTGGAAAGAATGACAACAAAAGGAAATTGATGCTGAGCATCAGGAAGAGACAACTGAAGTTCCTGGGACATGCAATGAAAAAGAGAGCCTGGAGAACCTGATACTGACAGGTCAAGATAGAAGGAAGGAGAGACAGAGGAAGGCAGCGGGTAACATATTTGAGATTGATCAGGTGGATGACGGAACAGGGGTTGCCGAACAGGATCAAACATACTAACAGCCACAAGGGATAGGGAGACGTGGAGAGCCATGATCGCCTACACGTCCTGAAGGGACAGGAGCACATAGAAGAAGAATACTCATGTGTATAATCTGGGAGAGGTAATAATCCGTCTCTTTTCTACTCAATTATGGGTAAAATAACTGGACAGAGTAGGTTCTATAGCCTGGTCTGGCAAAAGCAGTCTACCGCAGAAAGTAAAGGCAACCTACTGGAAATCATCTTCTGCCCAGTCAGTCATGTCTCTTTCGAGGCATGATCGCACAAAGCGTGTATCACGACTGACTGACTGAATATAATAGTTATATACATGATTAAGTTTTCCACTGGGCATAAATTGGGGGATTATTTTTATATTGTTATGAAGTAGAAACTGATCCTACACTAATTATTGCATAATAATAAAATACATCTCTTACCCTTTTAGCTATGAGTTAAATAACAGGACAGATTGAGTTCTATAGCCTTGGCTGGCAGCCAGTCTAACGCAGAAAGCAATAGCAAACTGCTTCGGGATAATCTTCTGCACAGTGAGTCATGTCTCGAAAGAGACATGATCGCCCAAGCGTATATTATGTATGGCACTTAACTGACTGAATAGGGAAAGATTGGCCACAATGTGATCCATCAGTTTTTTTATAAAGATCATATTAAGTGACACAAAATGTGCAAACACCGGCGAAGTTATTGAAGATTCTTCTTCTTCTTCTTCTTCTTCTTCTTCTTCTTCTTCTTCTTCTATGTGCCTTGTACTTTCAGGACGGAGACGATCATGGCTTTCCACGTCTCCCTATCCCTGGTTGCTCTTAGTACGTTTTTTTCCTGGTACATCATGCAACCGCTGTTCCGTCATTCACCTGATAAGGCCCTTGAAATATCTTAACCGCTGCTTTCCTCTGTTTCGTTTTCTTCTATATTACCTGTGTTCTGAGTTTTCTAAGCCCTCGTCCCTCACTGCATGTCAGTGATGACTATGCATTCAGTTCTCTTGTAATTGATATAGTCCTTTCTTTCTGAAGTTCTTTAACTACTTCCTGTAGATGGTCTTGTAATTTCTTTTCTGTATCTGCTATTAGCACCGTATCATTCTCAGGAATAATACTCTGTTGCAAGATGGAAATCACTAAAATAAAACGAATAACATATTCTTAATAAAATTTGCTAATGAAACTTCCTGTTTACTACTGGTTTTAATTCCATCCTTCCTTTCTACTTTTGCAGGTCGTGGACAAAACTGATTAAATACAGAAAGATATGACATTCTTAATCAAGTTAATCATATTTACTTCGCACTCTGCATGTCACGTGTTGAATATGAACGACCAATAAACGTGCAAGTTTCAAGCCAACACCAATGCATCGTCCATGTCTCTAAAGATTCAATAAAAAGATTCAATAAGAGCCTGGAAGAAGGGAAAAAAGTTATTTTCTTTCGAATTAAATGCGACTCAAAACAAGCTGATGTATTAACCAAACCAAAACCAGATGATCATTTTGCAAATCCCAACGAATTTATGTGGTTGTACGATGGAGAATATGGCTTACCAGTTTATATGGAGTCTACCTATGACTTTGAAGTGCATTCACTGTTTATCTTAAAAGAATATACAAAAAAAACGTTTAACAGTAAATATATGAATGTTTCTGATTCGTGCAATGAAAGAGTTGTGTCAAGAGTGGATTTTCTTCGACTTGTATTTCGTCAGTTGTTAAAAATTGTTTTAAGTTCGACTTCCAGACAAAACGTCTTCAGCTTACATCTGCTACGATATTAACAACAGGAAAAACTTATCGCTATATACTTTCGAGACCTGCAAGCGTTTGGGATTGAACCGACTGGTTTTACTTCGATATTGTTGTCCAAGTAAGGGTAGCCAAAGAATATAATAATTCAATCGATTTATGCAGGCAAACACATCATTAGTACATCACTTGTGCTTAATATCCTCAATTACGCTGCAACCTTATTATTTGCCTTTTCTCCTCTGCTTCTTGGGTTCATTTCAAAAGCCAAGCATCTCATCAACAACCATTTCACTTTGATTCATTCGGTGAACATGAATGTCAAGAAAGAAATAAACGATATTTTCCTCCGTTTGGAGATGAATCAAATTGTGGCTAAAAATGAAAAGGACCCGTATTGTAGCTTCGTGATTTTCATCAGGTGGTTGCTACTTTTTTGATCAAAATCACATTGGCATCGAGAATACGTCGTTCTATGGCAGTTGTTTCCACTGTGTTCTCGTCATTTTTGCAGAGTTAATGTTAGAGTATTATACAATCAAAGAAAAACTCTATTCTTACCTTGAAAATAACATTCCGCTTGGATACAGGTCGATGATGTTTGGTTATAAGGCAAGTGCTGAAAACACTGAATATTTTATCGGCGGTCCTTTCGTTTGGTTTTCAGTTTGCATTGTTGTAGGTTTGATTATGATTAATATTCCAAATCGCCTCTGCGAAACTATAGCATAGTCGACTCCATAAGGAAAGGGTATGGACATTCTAGTCCAAGATATCGAACTGCTGCTAGCAGCATTTTGGGGGCTAAGTATTTCTAACACGCTTGATTACGAATTGCTACACGCCATTTTGAAATCAAGTCTGTTGACAGCCTTAAATCCGTCTGCGTTTGTTGCAGTTATTAAGCGATGAGTTTGACAGTACAAACGGGATTTGTAATTGTTTCGTTAATTCCCAAGTATTTTATCAATTGATAAATATTTTTATTATTTTTCTCTTCACGTTCGTTACTTTTTCCTTTGTAGCTGTGAACTGATTCTCTGTATCGCCTATTGTGGCTGTCTATTCTACAGATCTTAATAGCAATACCTGATTACACTCAGGTTTATATTTTTCCATTATGGAGTAACGGCCACTGGGGTCGAAGATACTTGCAGTAATATGCTTTGTATTTTTCAAATATACTTCTTTCCTCTTTATCTTTACAGGTCTTTATATATTTCTAACAATCTTTTTTTGTTTGAATTTTTCAATAATTTATACGTTAATCGGCCTGATAGCTAATAGACGCCTCTGACTTCTTTAACATTGCTATTGTTCGTCTATTTCTTCGCTTCTACGTAATCGTTTCTAAGACATATCTTTCTCTTCAGAAATTATCGATTACCTTAACTGTAGAACGTATGCGAGGATTTCGTTTATATTAGGCTAGGTAGGCATTTCATATATCATTGTTTGAAAAGAGATTGTTCAGGAACATCAACCGATTCGATTTGGAAGTTGTCAAGGCTCTGATTGAAATTATCCATGGGCGCTTATATATTCATTTGTTGCCTCTATACTTTTCAAAAGCGTATTCCTAAATATGTCGGCATATATCAAAATCGGTCTTATAATTTTACAACGACAATTAAAGTTGTCATCCATTTGGAAAGGCTAGAGTTAGAATCCCAGTGAAGCTTTGCCCATCTGGAAACAATTTATGTTTTTCAACAAAAACAAAACTTTCCCCATAATCTACAAATGGCTAACAGTATTCAGTGATTATTGACAGAAAAACAAATATTACGAAAACCTTAATTGTACTCGTTTACGTTACCTGTTTAATTTTTTTTAATCATTTCACCCCAAGCAAGCCATTCCTGGCCACTCAGCATGGCGCTACATGAGAGGTAAAGAAGAAGGAGTGGTTAGACATAGGGAATGTCCAGGAGGAAGGTGACAGATGAGTAAGGACACCGAGGATGAAGGTTGGGCAGATGGGAAGAGTGTTGATAGAATGGGAGCAGATTAGTAGGTAGGGTGTCCATTGACCTTACATTTAGCTCCACCGGAGATTGTAGCCGTCGAGAGCCGTGTCTGGAGAATTCCACAGTCGGGGAGTATTGTTACGGGCTGATGGTAGATTTATATATGTGCAGGATAGATTTAGACGGAAAAAACTTCCGGGCCCTACACAGAGAACAAACTTTCATGGCAACCCAGTTGCAATGGATTCGATATAATCATTCCATTTGAGGTCTTTGAAAGTGTGAGACAAAGGAGAGCGTAGTGTTTTACTCTCTGGGTGGCAAACTGGTCTGCTAATGGGAGGTAGGTGAGATTGTCGATGATGGTTAATTGAGAGCCGTAGTTTCGAAACGTAAAATTTACTAGCCATTCTTTTGATCCTGTGGTTGATCTTTTTAATCTCGGCTGCGAGGACAGCTTTGACGCCTACACCAGAATTTTGGTCGAGGCGAGAGTAAACTGTGGTGTCATCGGCGTACAAACCTACCTGGGCTCTTATGGAATCAGGAGATCGATGATATATATCGGGAGAATTTTAGGACTAGATGGAGCCTTAGGGGGACACCTGTGTTTGTGGTAGTTCTGGGAGGCATGTCCGTTTAATACCACCTTCATTGTGCGGTTAGAGAGGAATGACTGGATTAGTTCAAACAAATGTCCAGTTATACCACATAGCTCCGCAGTTTACATAGAGAGCCAGCCTTCCAAACTCTGTCGAAAGCCTTAGATATATCCAATGCAACAGTTCCTGGTTCGCCATTCCTGTTGAGTGCCTTGTATATGTACTCGGTGATGGTCGTTAACATATCAGCAGTAGACCTGGTGACAGGAAACCATATTGATTGTCCGAGAGGAGCCTGTGTGCTGTGAGATGCTGAACCCCTCGGCTTATATCGAAATTACATCTGTTTTTTATTTTACTGAACTTTTGGATTGGTGAAAGGGATATTACGTCTATCAAATTCATTTTTTATAAACACGTCCGTGTGTATTTTCTCACTCATATCTGGGTTTCCTTCTATGCTTTCATAGACAAAGCGTCATTTTTCATTTAAACACATTAGACATTTAAACACATTTAAAGCGATTCACCTTATATAACGTATCATAAGGACAAGCACTCACGGCAACTCAGCCAATGTATAGATGCCCCCACCACTATCTATCTATCTATCTATCTATCTATCTATCTATCTGAAATGATCTATTTCTCAATATTCATCTGTATGCGGCTATCAGCCTGTGTAACCCAATGTGTATTGACGCGCATATTCAAATATTTTAATTTCTTCTATTATACATTGAAAACAAGACGCAAGCACCAGGTTAAAAAGAATTCATTCACTCGAATCTACTGACCACCAATACATATGTCTCCGCCTGTTTCTCCTCCAGTTCGGTTAGTTACCTATTCTTTCTTTACCGTTCTCCCTCCTCTCCTGACTGCTCCTATAGATAGCATTGCTGACGACTGGTCAAGGCTGGCTTCCTATGACCCATTCCTTTGCTATTTGTATTTGGAGACCTCAATGCACCCATCACTCTGGGTAAACCGAAAACGCCGTTACTGATCCAGCGGGCATTCACAGCATGAACTTTGCTATTTCCCAATCCCTTACGCAAGTGGTAAGGACTTCCCACTCGCTGGCGCTCCTCGGGTCATTCCTCACTGCTAGATATATGTTTCACCTCTGCGCCTGACACCTGTCAAGTCTCTGACTTGCCACCCTCCTCAACAACAAACCACTTAGTCTCTCTCAGTATTTCTTTCCAATCTCACTCCCCCAAGGCCCCCTACCTATGGACCTTCTACCTCTACCAAAGAAAGCTGACTGGGATGCCTTTCGCGATTTCCCTTGCGACGTCCCTTGGAAAAGTGTTCGACCTGCTCAGTTGATGACTGTGCCTCTGGGGAATGCTCGTCATGGGTAAACTAGCATTGATGCCTTCATACCCACCAGGAAGTATTGCTTAAAACCTCATTCCTCTCCGTGGTTCTCTCCGGCCTGCTCAGCCGCCATGCCCACAGGGGCCTTCTTCCGTCTATTCCGGAGACAGTCAACTGATTACAATAGGCGCCTGTTCACATCTGCTCGCAATGAGTGCAAGAGAACCCTAAATGACGCCAAACAGTTGTTTGCAGAGAATGCGACAAGCGCACGTGACCGCAAGTTCGGCTCCAAGGATATATTTGAGGATTTGTAAACGAGTGCTCAACAATAGGAAATCCATGTCTCTCCTTTAATCCATGGATTTGAGGTTCTCACGTCATCTGCGGACAAAGCTGGTTAACGCCCACAGATTCTCATCCAACTCTACATTCGACTCGTCAGGAGCACACCCACCCGACTTCCCTATTAGAACTGAGGCAAACTGCACGACGTATATATTACCCCGACAGTAGTATCAGAAGTAATTTCTGAAAACTCGACCCCCATAAGGCGGGTGGAGACGATGGAATCCCGGTGATAGTCCTTAAGATGTGTGCTCCTGAACTTTCCCTGTCCTCTCTAAACTATTTACCTACTGCCTTTCTGCTTCCTGCTTTCCTGCATGCTGGAAGTTCTCTTTAGTCGTTCTTATTTAAGAATTGTGGTGAACCCTCGAGCCCAACCAACTATCGCCTATCAGTCTTCTCTGATATTCGAGGAAAGTATTCGAGGCTATAATCAATGCTGAAATAGTTCATCATCTCACCGCCCACAAACTGTTCTCCGACGGGCAATATGGATTCCGTTTTGCCAGGTTGGCAACTTGCTAACAACCGTAACGGGTATACAGACCCTTGTTGATCTGACGAGGCTCGCGCATTGTGGACATCTCCAGGGCTTTCGACAGTTTGTGGCACTCTGGCCTCCTATGCAAACTACGGTTATGGTATTACCGGTCGCCTGCTTGACCTAATCAATCTTTCTTAAATAAACGCAAAATGAAGGTAGTTCTGAATGGGCGTGCCTCTTCATCCTACAGCACGAATGCTGGTGTCCCACAGGGGAACTCTATCCTGGGCCCGACGCTCTTCCTTATTTTCATCAACGACACTCCAGATGAAATCAAGTCCCAAGTCAGCATCTACGCAGATGTTACTACAATATACTCCGCACCAGTAAGAAACCTGTCGTGGCGGACAGACATAATCTCGCTGCTGACCTTGAGCGGGATCCACTCTGTGGTGAACTGGGGCATAAAAGGGCTTGTCAACTTCAATTCCTCTAAGACCAAGCTGTTGTCGCAATAATACCGTTGGGCAACCTCCTGCCTCCCATAAGCATGAACCGACGATTCTCCCGGAGAGTAATAATACACTACGCCTCCTCGGACTTACCCTGTCCTCAGACCTCAAATGGAACTATATCGCTAAGTCATAGCAAATCTACTGCTAAGAAGGTTGGGTCACTATGTCGATCCAAGGTTTTTTCCACCTGGTCCATCCTGCATATGCAAGTCAACCATCCGTCCATGCATGGAAGTACTGCTGCCATTTTTGCACTTCCCGCCTGTGGAACTCGCTCCGTAATGTTCTTGCTTTCCTGACGGCTACAACCTCCAGGAATTTAAATGCAAAGTCAATACTCATCTGCAACCCACCTGAACTCTAGCTCTCTCCCCACCCCCGTATAACCTTCCCTTTCTCTCCACCTATGTCTCCTTCTTTGCTTTCTCAACTCTATTGTTCCTTTCTAACTAATTTGTACTCCCCATCTTTTCCTAATAATATTTTGCATTTATGTAGCCCCCTGCACATCAGTGGTGTTTCACCTTGCTCGGGGTGAAATGATTAAAAAAGATAGGATATTCCACAAAAAACACTATGAGGAATCTTCAGATATTTCTTGTAATGGTGTAAAAATGTATTTAGATAATTCAAACTATTTTTCAATAATTTCATTAAACTTACCTTATATGTGTAATGATTCTAAAACAGAATAAATATCATAAATATTTAATCGTACATAGTGTAAATGCTAGTTGGATATTTCCCACCAATTGTCAAATTTTAGTTTATAAACATTTAATTAATAGGTGCAGTGAACTACAACGAGACCAATATATATATAATATATATATATATATGCGTAACTGAGATAAATACATTAAGATATTTCTTCCTATCTTGCAAATAAATTTTTGAAAACATCTATATATGTAATTCTAATGATTCTAAAATTTAGATATATATAGTATATAACAAACCTAACTGTTGTAAATTTATTTAGGTATCTACTCGAAATATCAAATTTTTCTTTAAAAGTTCGGATGTAATATAAGAGAGTTTCTGGCAGAATAATTTTCAAGAATTTTAATTTTCCATATCTGTAATTGTAGTGATTCTATGGCGGAATAAATATCATATATATATATATATATATATATATATATATATATATATATATAATCGTAATTGGTGTAAATATATTAAGATATTTCTTCTTATAATTATGGTTTCCTACAGTTACGCTTAGAATGTTATTCCGCCTTAGAATCATTAGAATTATATATAAGGATATTTTACTTTTTACGTTCTTTTCAAGATAGGAAAATATGTAATCTATTTACACCAGTTGGGTTTATGCATATATATATATATATATATATATATATATATATATATATGATATATTTCCACCAAGGAAAAAAAATCTAAATCTGGTGTAGGCGTCAAAGCTAACCTCGCAGCCGAGATTGAAAAAGACCTCAGTATAGTGGACTGGGGTAAGAAATGGCTAGTAAATTTAGGCAACTTCAAAACGAAGCTACTCTCAATTAACCATCATCGACAATCTCACTTACCTCCCATTTAGCATGGACCAGGCTTGCCTACCAGAGAGTAAAACACTACGCCTCTTGAACTTTCACATTTTCAGCGGACCTCAAATGAATGACCATGTCTCGAATCCATTGCTAAATCCGCTGCTATGAAGAATCGATTTCTCTGTGGGAGCCCGGAAGTTTTCCGTCTAAATCTATCCTGCACATTTATAAATCTACCATCCGCCCATTGCGACAGATACTGCTGCCATATCTGAGTCAGGTGCCCCTGCTGTTCTCCTCGGGCTTCTCGATAAGGTTCGGAGGAGGGTCTGTAGTGATGGTCTGACTTGGCAGACCGCCTGCAGTCTCTCTCCCACCGGCGCGACGTGACTGTGTCTCTTCTATGAATAATTCCACGGCTTCTGCTCCGATGAACTTCAGATCACTGGTGCCCCCTAAATACGATTAAATCGCCTAAATAGATTTGTATTCTTTTAAAATCACGTAGATTTTCGTCTTGTGTACTTTTCCATCAAATGTTACATGCGCACAAAATTCACCTTTGAATTTTGCACTTCTGTTTCTATGGAATTCTCTTTAAATGATTGCTTCCCAGTGACTACAATCCTCTCCAGGTCAATAGACACCTCCTAACACACTAATCTACTCCCATTCTATCAAACACTCTTCCCATCTGCCCAACCCTCATACTCACTATCTTGCCTCCCATCTGTCACCTTCCTCCTGACATTCCCTATGTCTAACCACTCCTTCTCTTTGCATGCCATTGTGCTGTGTGCTTGGTGGAATGCCTTGCTTGGGGTGAGATGATTAAAAAAAAAAATAGATCATAAAATTAGCCATGGAAAATTAAAAGAAATTCTTGAAGTTATTCTTGAGAGACTCTTTAAAATTACAGCGAAAGTTTTTAAGCAAATGTGAAAGTTCAAGGAAATAGCTAAATAAATTTTCAGCACCATTTACGTTTCAGTCATTTGTATTTATATATTCCGCCTTAGAATCATTAAAATTACATATAAGATTATTTACAGAAATTCTTTACGAGATAGGAAGAATTATCTTAATCTATTTACAACAATTACGTTAGAATGGTATGTGTGTGTGTATATTTATTATAAATTGGAAAAAGCTTGAACAGCAACATATTTCTTCTATATATGTCCTCTTCTCTACCACAATCATGATTGTAGAGAAGAGGGTATATATAAATTATGTATATATTCTAAAATATAATTCATAATAAATAATTAATCTATGCATCATATATCAGAGCACTGTCTTAAATTAATATTTTGGACAGGAAAAAACTTTTCTTTTTTCTCTCCTCATTAGTATATATATATATATATATATTGTCATCCATAAGACGAGTCTGTATCACTGCATCACGAACTCATCGGTACGAAGCTAGACTCCGATTGCTTTTTAGCCTCGGATTGAAACCCGACCAGTTGGCGTCAGTCGGCGACTCTACCTTCGGGCTATGGGCGCTAGGTGGAAGAAGGCAGATCTTTTAACGCATATATTATCATTATGCCCTTAATGGCTAGAGTGATCTAATTCATTTTACTGAATGAGCGATGCGTATACACGCCAAGTAGCTACTATTTTTCAAAGTTTACCATTTTTCCAGAGTGCTCAATCAGGCCGTGAGAGCTGTTGAAAATATATATATTATTTATTTCTTGAAGATCATTACATTTACATATATGGAAAATTAAAAATTCTTGAAAATTATTAGGCCAGAATTTCTCTAAAATTATCGGAAGTTTCCCAAGAAACTATTTTGAAGATCTAGAAATTTCTAAATAAATTTAACAGTTACGTTTAGATATTTATGATATATATTCCGCCTTAGAATCATTAAAATTACAGATAAGGATATTTCAACATATTGAGCATTACAAAGACATTTAAAGCAGTTAGCATCGCGTATCGTAAAGACAGCACTCACGGCAACTTACCCAATAAGCATATCTATCTATCTATCTATCTATCTATCTATCTATCTATCTATCTATCTATCTATCTCAAACAGTCATTTCTCAATATTTAACTATATGCCCATCAATATATGTAATAAATGTCTATTGACGCGCATATTCTAATATTTAATTTATAATTTTCAGAATATTTAATTTGCTACTATTATATTTGGTATGTTGTAGTGATTCTGTAGTGTATCATATATATATATATGAATTTTTACAGAATAAATTAATAACTTTAAATGAGATAATTATAATTATCCCAACCCGAGAACTGCATTTCATGTCACTCTTCAGAACGTTGACTTTATTACAAATGGTTAATAATGCGCAAAAAACAAAGGATTACTTACAATACTGGGGAGCTGAGTGAATTAGTTCAAAATAATCTTTAATCGGTAATGTTAAAACGTGAGAGATTAAACACAATTCCACGAGTGAATAAAAAGAAAAATTGTTACTCAAACCCTACAGTAATTGTAAGGAGCGAATGAATCGCTCTTTTTTGCCTGCACAGTCTCGGCTGCTGGAGGTTTAGACAAACAGCCTCCAAAACGCGAAGATGATGAGCCGATCGAGAGCAGCAGCAGAACAGTAAACCAATTGTCCTCATACAAGGGCTTTTGTACCTAGCTGTCCAGTAGGTGTTGGCTAATGGCTGAATCCAGAAAGGCCTTGGTTCTTCTTATAGGTCTAGAAGGCTACCCAGTATATTAGCAGGGGGCGTGTTGTGCAACCTGGGTCTCCAACCTCGGAATTGGTTCGTCCCCGAATATATATATATAAACGTAGCTGGTGTAAATAGATTGAGATATTTTTCCTATCTTGCAAAAAATGTCTGTAAAATATCCTTATATGTAATTCTAATGATTCTAAAAAGCCGAATATATATCATAAATATTTAGACGCTAACTGTTGCAAATTTGTTTCGGTGTTTCCTCGATCTTTCAAGCATTTTCTTAAAAACTTCCGATTTAAACTTACAGAGTTTTTGGAAGAATAATTTTCAACAATTTTTAATTTTCCATAGATATAATTGAAGTAGTTCTATGGCGGAATAAATATCATATATATATATATATATATATATATATATATATATATATATGTAAACGTAACTGGTGTAAATGGTGAAGATATTTCTTTCTATCTTGCAAATAATTTCTTTCTATCTTGCAAATATATATATATATATATATATATATATATATATATATATATATATAAACGTAACTGGTGTAAATAGATGAAGATATTTCTTTCTATCTTGCAAATAATTTCTTTAAAATATCCTAGTATGTAATTCTAATGATTCTAAGACCGAATATATATCATAAATAAAATCATGAATATTATGATAAATAAATATAAATATTTAAATTTACCTTGCTTAAATTTATTGAGGTGTCTGTCTACCTTTCAAGCGATCTTTTTATTTAATAGTAAAAATATCTGCCTGAATGAATATCATAAATAATCTAGCGTAAACGGTGGAAGGTATTAATGTATTTCGTCCCTTCATGCAAGGACTTTTTCAAAACTTTATTTTATATCTCCCTCCAGTATTAATAAGGATTAACAGGAGAAGTTCTTGGAAAGTTCTTTGGAGTTCTTAGAAGTTCTAGAGAGTTCTTTAGAGATCTATTGGTGTTCAGTAGAACTAATAGTTAATTCCAGTTTGGAGATGGACTGAGGCAGTTGATATTAGTCGGCAGTTAACCGAATACTAAGGGAATTCAGCTTTCGAGTGGAAGATTACCAATTCCTAACATTTTAGGTGCGTAAAGTCAATTAGCAACCGACATAGCACGATTTTAACCTTCAGAACATATATAGTGTAAATATATTTAGATATTTCGTTACATCTCTCAATAATTTTCTTAAATCTACCTCATATGTAATTGTGGGGATTCTATGGTGTAAAACCTGTAATAAATATTTAAATTTACCCGATGTAAATGTATTTAGATATATCGTCCAAGCTTTAATGAATGTTTTTCAAAAGTTCTTTATATGTCGTAGTTGTCTATGACTGAATTATATCAGAAATACTTCAACTTAACTTTTCCTATCATTCAACCATTTTTTATAACGTCCTGATATGCAATTGTTGTGTGTCTATGGTGTGTAAATGCATTTAGATATTTCTCCCAAAATTTCCGGAGTTTCTTTTAAAACATATGTAATTGCAATAACGGTATGGAAGAATAAATATTTTAAATATTTAAACGTAATTTTTGTAAATATATTTAGATATTTTTATACATCTTTTCGTAAAGTTAATTATAAATGTAATTGTAGTTATTCTATGACGAAATAAATATAATACATATTTGAACACACATAATGTAAATCTATTTTATGTTTCTTCCCTCCCATTTTCAAGCATTCACTTTACAACTTCCGCATTTGTTATCTTAGTGATTCTATAGCTGGATAAGTACAAAAGTATTTCGATATGTGTTGAATATTATCACAGAGTTCATATCATTTAGACAAGCAAAAATTTGAAACAAGGACGAATATTCGGTTTACAAGAGGCAAAATTCATTTATTCATACGCGAATATTAGCGTGTTTGCGTGGGATTGATGTGTGTGTACATGCAAAACTGTGCGTATTGGAAAGATTGTCCATGTCCGTGTGTGTGCGCTAACACTGATAAGCGTCTCTGAGATGCGTGTATGTGTACCTGCGTAAAAAATATCTGTACCCATCTGCTTGAAGTTGTAGGGATAAGAAATTAAAGACCAAGAACATTTTAGAAAAACCCAAACAAAAATTGCACAAATTGAAATAGATTCAAACGACTTTGGAAAAACCCAACTACGAAACATTCACAAGTCAGTGCGAAAAAGAAAAATTCTGAATCTGATAAAAACAGCAAATTCATATATGATGTATTTTCACGCCTAGATGTGAAAAGGTTCTCTGGAGCCGGCATCATGGGAAGTTTCACTATTTAAACCGTCATTCCACATCAAAGTCACTCAGATGGGTGTGGTTAGCTGAAGAGCCTCGTGGCAATGTAAGAAAAGAAAATTCAAAAGCTAACCAGACGTAGGAGCGTCAAAGTTTCATTCACCCTCTCTTCTTCCAAAGTCCTTTTCTTTGTTTTTACACCACGCCGCTAAAGAGGACACAGCAACAACAAAATGGATGTGCTAAGTACAACTTCTTTATTTGTTTTACCTTCTCTTTCTTTCAACGTTTCATAAAACTACTAACAAGAGGAAGGAACAAAAACTTCACAATCTGCTACTACACAACCATGAACTCTAAACTTCTGCGAACTTTTAAATACCTACATTATTACCACGAACAATTTCTACAAATCTTGATACCCTAAACTCTCTGATTGAACATTAACTTCTACAGCTTGTGTTATTCTTTTCTTTTAATAAATTTCTATTTTAAAATACAAAATGTATATTTTATTCTGACACTATTTCACACACTTCCACATATTCCCAGCCTTCCGACAACCAACTTTCTTAGAACGATGAACAGTTTCTGATAATTCTGATGATGATAATTCTGCATAAAAAATTGTGAAAGCTGTAGAAGAGTTCGGCTGAGTATGACACAAAGCCAAATCAAATAAAACTTAACCAGCTCCCTACGTCTTCAAAGCAAACTGGAGCTGAGGTCACTGGTGTGGTTGACCTTGGACTGCAACCTGGCCATTCATAGGGTGCATCGTCTCAAGTGTCTAATTCTCTTCGGCTAGCAGGGTGAAAGTCACTGTGGTCATTCATGACAGACTACCTATAACGCAAAACTTTACACCCACCTGGTAAACTGAGCCAAAAGATTCGGTCAAGGTAAATGTGTGGTGGTTCAATAAGAAAGAAAAACGTATCTTGAATTAAATAATGCTATTGATCCGTTAGATATGACATCCTATCTTTGAAGTATTTTGCTTAAAACTTCCTTGTAATTAATTGCAGTAGTGTATCGCCAAATCAGTATAATAAATATTTAAACATAACCGGTGTAAATATATTTACATATTTCGTTCCATCTTTCAATCATTTACTTTGAATTTCCTCAGATGTAATTGTAGTGATTTTTTGGAGGAGTAAATCATACATATTACACCGTAATAAATATCGTAAATAGATCATAAATTTTACGCCGAAATAAATGTCGTAAAGAAATTGTAAATATTATGGCGGAATACATGTAAATAAATTGTGAATATTACGGCGGAATAAATACTATAAACAAATCATAAATATTACTACAGTTACATATCATAAATAGATAATAAATTTTATAACAGAGTAAAAATCATCAGTAAATCATAAATATTACGCCGTAATAAATATTGTACATAGATCATATACATTACTGCGGAATAAATATCATAAATACATAATACATATTACTGAAGGAATACATAAAATAAATAGATTATAAATATTACCAGGAGGAACAAATATTGTAAATAAATTGTGAATATTACAGCGGAAGAAATATGAAATAAATCATAAATATATCCTTGCATTAAATATCTTAAATAAATTCTAAATATGATGGCAGAATAAATATCCAAAATAAATCATAAATATTATGGCAGATTAAACATCGTAAATAAATCATAAATATTTTAGTGAAATAAATATCGTAAATAAATCATAAATATTATGGCGGAATAAATATCGTAAATAAATCATAAACATTATGGCGGAATAAATATCGTAAATAAATCATAAATATTATGGCGGAATATCCATCGGAAGTAACTTATAAATATTACGGAGAAAAGTTTACGTGATGGCGGACGAAATATCGTAAATAAATCTGGTATATTATGGCGGATAAATATCTTAAATAAATCATAAATATTATGGCGAAATAAATATCGTAAATAAATCATGAATATTATGGCGGATTAAATATAAAAAATAAATCATAAATATTATGGTGGAATAACCACCGGAAATAAATTAAATATTACGGAGAAAAGTTTACGTTATAGCGGACGAAACATCGGAAATAAATCTCAAATATTATAGCGGAATAAATATCGTAAATAAATCATAAATATTACGGCTAAATATATATCGTAAATGAATTGTAAATATTACGGCGGAATTCATATCGTAAATTAATAACTTTACGGCGCGATAAATATCGTAAATAAATCATAAATATTACGGGTATAAATATAGTAAATAAATCATAAATATTATGGCAGAATAAACATTGGAAATAAATTAAAAATATTTCGGCGAAAAAAATATAGTAAATAAATAATAAAGTTTACGATGGAATAAATATCGTAAATAAATTATAAATATTACGGCAGAATAAATATCATAAATAAATCATTAATATTACGGCGAAATGAATATCGTAAATAAATAATTAAAATTACGCGGAATAAATATCGTAAATAAATCATAAATATTACTGCGGAACAAATATCGTAAATAAGTCATAAATATTACGGTGGAATAAATACCGTATACAAATCATAAATATGAAGGCAGAGAAACGTATAAATAACTCATAAATATTATGGTGGAACAAATATCGTAAATAAATAAAAAATAATACGGCGGAATATATATCGTAAATAAATCATAAATATTACCGCGGAATAAATATCGTACATAAATCATAAATATTACTGCTCAATAAATATCGCAAATATATCATAAATAATTTTTGCGGAATAAATATCGTAAATAAATCATAAGTATTAGGTCGTAATAAATATCGTAAATAAATCATAAATATTACGGCGGAATAAATATCGTAAATTAATCATATGTATTATATCAGAGAGATATTTTAAATGAATCATTCATTTTACGCAGGTATAAATATCGTAAATAATTTGCGAATATTACGGCGAAGAAATATCGTAAAAAAATAATAAATATTACTTCGGAATAAATGTCGTAAATATCATAAATATTTTGGCAGATTAAATATCGTAAATAAATCATAAATATTATGATGGAATAAATATCGTAAATAAATCATACATATTACGGTAGAATAAATATCGTAAATAAATCATAAACATTATATCAAATAAATATCGTACATGAATGATAAATATTACGGCGGAAGAAACATCGAAAATAAATTGGGAATTTGACGGCGGAATAAGTATCATAAATTAATTATAAATAATACGCCGGAATAGAGATCGTAAAAATATCATAAATTTTACGGCGGAATAAATAACGTAAATAAATCATAAATATTACGGCGAAATAAATATCGTAAAGATATATAATGGTGGAATAAATATCATAAACAAATCATAAATATTATATCGAAATAAATATAAATAAATCATAAATATTAAGCGGAATAAATATCGTAAATATATCATAAATATTACGGCTAAATATATATCGTAAATGAATTGTAAATATTACGGCAGAATGCATATCGTAAATAAATCATAAATATTACGGAGGAATAAACATAGTAAATAAATCGTAAATACTATGGCGGTATTAACATTGGAAATAAATTAAAAATATTTCGGCGAAAAAAATATTGTAAATAAATCATAAATATTACGGCAGAAAAAGTATCTTAAATAAATCGTGAATATTACGGCGGAAGAAACATCGTTAATAAATCATGAATATTGCCTTGGAATAAATATCGTAAATAAATCATAAATATTATGGTGAAATAAATATCGTCAATAAATGTAAAATATTACGGCTTAATAAATATCTTAAATAAATCATGAATATTATATCGGAATAAATATCGTAAATAAATCATAAATATTACGGCGGAATAAAATCGTAAATAAAAAATAAATATTACTTCGGAATGCATGTCGTAAATAAATCTTTAATACTACCACGGAATAAATATCATTGAACATGCAGCCTGAAGTGAGCAAAACTAAACGCAGGTAGGGTTAGGTTTAGGGTTAGGGTTAGCATTAATTATTTTATTTTTACGACGATTTAGTTCATTTTACCTTTCTCTTCTAAAAATGTTTCATTGAGTATCTGGGAATGGAAGCGTTCCTGTTGGTCTGAAACTTAACATGTTTCATTGAATCTTCGGAAACAGGGAAAGATGCATTGGTTTTAGTTCGAAGCTTTCATTTAATGGTGGATTCCATTGAACATGTAACATTAAGACAACAAAAACTAAATCAATGAATATCATTAAAAATTTCATATTTTATGTAGGACTATGCATTGTTATAATCTTGCACATTTAATGATTGTTCTTATTGAACATGTGACATTAAATGAGCGAAATTAAATTTGCTGAATATTATTAAGAAATTCATATTTAGGATGCTACAATGAGAGTACATTAATCTAATATATTTACTAAATCGTTCATTGAATTCCTGGAAAGTAGGACGTTGTTTTGGTGTTGGTTATAATTTTGCACATTTAAGCATTGTTCATTGAACGTATAACATGAAGTGAGCGAAACTAAATATGTTGAATATCATTAATAATTTCATATTTACGAAATGATTCATTCATCCTTCTTCTTATGAAAATGTTTCACTGAATCTCCGGAAACAGTGTCGATGCATTGATGTTCGTTTGAATCTTGCATATGTAATGGCGGTTCACATTGGTCTCGTGACGTAAAGCGAGTAAAAATAATAGAGTGAATATCATTAAAAAATTCATATTTACGACGCTACAAGAGAGTCCATTCATCCTTCCTCTATTAAAAACGCTTTATTGAATCTCCGGAAAGTAGGAAGATGCATTGTTATTGGCTATAATCTTGCACCTTTAATGATTTTTCACATTGAACGTATTATATGAAGTGAGAAAAACTAAATAGAGTGAATATCATTAAAAAATTCATATTTACGACGCTACAAGAGAGTCCATTCATCCTTCCTCTATTAAAAAACCTTTATTGAATCTCCGGAAAGTAGGACGATGCATTGTTATTGGCTATAATCTTGCACCTTTAATGATTTTTCACATTGAACGTATTATATGAAGTGAGAAAAACTAAGTAGAGTGACTATCATTAAAAAATTCATATTTACGACGCTACAAAGAGAGTCCATTCATCCTCTAATAAAAAACCTTTATTGAATCTCCGGAAAGTAGGACGATGCATTGTTATTGGCTATAATCTTGCACCTTTAATATTTTTTCACATTGAACGTATTATATGAAGTGAGAAAAACTAAATAGAGTGAATATCATTAAAAAATTCATATTTACGACGCTACAAAGAGCCCATTCATCCTTCCTCTATTAAAAAACCTTTATTGAATCGCCGGAAAGTAGGACGATGCATTGTTATTGGCTATAATCTTGCACCTTTAATGATTTTTCACATTGAACGTATTATATGAAGTGAGAAAAACTAAATAGAGTGAATATCATTAAAAAATTCATATTTACGACGCTACAAGAGTCCATTCATCCGTCCTCTATTAAAAAACCTTTATTGAATCGCCGGAAAGTAGGACGATGCATTGTTATTGGCTATAATCTTGCACCTTTAATGATTTTTCACATTGAATGTATTATATGAAGTGAGAAAAACTAAATGAAGTGAATATCATTAAAAAATTCATATTTACGACGCTACAAAGAGAGTCCATTCATCTTTCCTCTATTAAAAAACCTTTATTGAATCTCCGGAAAGTAGGACGATGCATTGTTTTTGGCTATAATCTTGCACCATTAATGATTTTTCACATTGAACGTATTATATGAAGTGAGAAAAACTAAATAGAGTGAAAATCATTAAAAAATTCATATTTACGACTACAAAGTGAGTCATTCATCCTTCCTCTATTAAAAAACCTTTATTGAATCTCCGGAAAGTAGGACGATGCATTGTTATTGGCAATAATCTTGCACCTTTAATGATTTTTTCATTGGAACGTATTATATGAAGTGAGAAAAACTAAATAGAGTGAATATCATTAAAAAATTCATATTTACGACGCTACAAAGAGAGACCATTCATCCGTCCTCTATTAAAAACCTTTATTGAATCTCCGGAAAGTAGGACAATGCATTGTTATTGGCTATAATCTTGCACCTTTAATGATTTTTCACATTGAACGTATTATATGAGTGAGAAAAACTAAATAAAGTGAATATCATTAAAAATTCATATTTACGACGCTACAAGAAGTCCATTCATCCGTCCTCTATTAAAAAACCTTTATTGAATCTCCGGAAAGTAGGACGAGGCATTGTTATTGGCTATAATCTTGCACCTTTAATGATTTTTCATTGAACGTATTATATGAAGTGAGAAAAACTAAATAGAGTTAATATCATTAAAAAATTCATATTTACGACGCTTCGAAGTCCATTCATCCGTCACTGTTAAAACGCTTTATTGAATCTCCGGAAAGTAGGACGATGCATTGTTATTGGCTATAATCTTGCACCTTTAATGATTTTTCACATTGAACGTATTATATGAAGTGAGAAAAACTAAATAGAGTGACTATCATTAAAAAATTTATATTTACGACGCTACAAAGAGAGTCCATTCATCCGTCCTCTATTAAAAAACTTTATTGAATCTCGGAAAGTAGGACGAGGCATTGTTATTGGCTATAATCTTGCACCTTTAATGATTCTTCACATTGAACGTATTATATGAAGTGAGAAAAACTAAATAGAGTGAATATCATTACAAAATTCATATTTACGACGCTACAAGAGAGTCCATTCCATCGTCCTCATTAAAAAACCTTTATTGAATCTCGGAAAGTAGGACGATGCATTGTTATTGGCTATAATCTTGCACCTTTAATGATTTTTCACATTGAACGTATTATATGAAGTGTGAGAAAAACTAAATAGAGTGATTATCATTAAAAATTTCATATTTACGACGCTACAAGAGAGTCCATTCATCCGTCTTCTATTAAAAACCTTTATTGAATCTCCGGAAAATAGGACGATGCATTGTTATTGGCTATAATCTTGCACCTTTAATGATTTTTTTCACATTGAACGTATTATATGAAGTGAGAAAAGCAAATATAGTTAATATCATTAAAAAATTCATATTTACGACGCTACAAGAGTCCATTCATCCTTCCTCTATTAAAAAACATTTATTGAATCTCCGAATGGGATGGTATGCATTATTTATTGGCTATAATCTTGCACCTTTAATGATTTTTCACATTGAACGTATTATATGAAAGTGAGAAAAACTAAATAGAGTGAATATCATTAAAAAATTCATATTTACGACGCTACAAAAGTCCATTCATCCAACTATCCCCTATTAAAAAACCTTTATTGAATCTCCGGAAAGTAGGACGATGCATTGTTATTGGCTATAATCTTGCACCTTTAATGATTTTTCACATTGAACGTATTATATGAAGTGAGAAAAACTAAATAGAGTGAATATCATTAAAAAATTCATATTTACGACGCTACAAGGAAGTCCGGCTCGTCAAATCCTCTATTAAAAAACCTTTATTGAATCTCCGGAAAGTGGACGAGTCATTGTTATTGGCTATAATCTTGCACCTTTAATGATTTTTCACATTGAACGTATTATATGAAGTGAGAAAAACTAAATAGAGTGAATATCATTACAAAATTCATATTTACGACGCTACAAGGGGTCATTCATCCGTCCTCTATTAAAAAACCTTTATTGAATCTCCGGAAAGTAGGAAGATGCATTGTTATTGGCTATAATCTTGCACCTTTAATGATTTTTCACATTGAACGTATTATATGAAGTGAGAAAAACTAAATATAGTTAATATCATTAAAAAATTCATATTTACGACGCTACAAAGAGAGTCCATTCATCCTTCCTCTATTAAAAAACCTTTATTGAATCTCCGGAAAGTAGGACGATGCATTGTTATTGGCTATAATCTTGCACCTTTAATGATTTTTCACATTGAACGTATTATATGAAGTGAGAAAAACTAAATAGAGTGAATATCATTAAAAAATTCATATTTCCGACGCTACAAAGAGAGTCCA
>JBBBDQ010027318.1:0-27257 GCA_037127315.1 Ascarosepion bandense | reverse complement strand
TCACTTAAAAATCAATGTAAGGGGTCTACATTCCAACTTTCCAAGAGTGAAACTCCCTTTTACTTCAGACTAGCAAACCCAACCTATCTCTTACACCAATGTGAGTGGTCTACATTCCAACATTCCAAGAGTGAAACTCCCTTTACTTCAGACTAGCAACCCCACCCTATCTCTTACACCAATGTAAGGGGTCTATATTCCAACTTTCCAAGAGTGAAACTCCCTTTACTTCAGACTAGCAAACTCAACCTATCTCTTACACCAACAAGGGGTCTATTCCAACTTTCCAAGAGTGAAACTCCCTTACTTCAGACTAGCAAAAACAACCTATCTCTTACACCAATGTAAGGGGTCTATATTCCAACATTCCAAGAGTGAAACTCCCTTTATTTCAGACTAGCAAACCCAACCTATCTCTTACACCAATGTAAGGGGTCTACATTGCAACTTTCTGAAGAGTGAAACTCCTTTTACTTCAGACTAGCAAACCCAACTCATTCTTTACACCAATGTAAGGGGTCTACATTGCAACTTTCCAAGAGTGAAACTCCCTTTTACTTGCAGATCAGTAAACCCAACCTATCTCTTACACCAATGTAAGGGGTCTATATTCCAACTTTCCAAGAGTGAAACTCCCTTACTTCAGACTAGCAAACCCTAACCTATCTCTTACACCAATGTAAGGGGTTCAATATTCCAACTTTCCAAGAGTAAAAACCCCTTTATTTCTAGACTAGCAAACCCACCCTATCTCTTACACCAATGTAAGGGGTCTACATTCCAACTTTCCAAGAGTGAAACTCCTTTACTTCAGACTAGCAAACTCAACTTATCTCTTACACCAATGTAAGGGGTCTACATTGCAATCTTCTGAAGAGTGAAACTCCCTTACTTCAGACTAGCAAACCTTAACCTATCTCTTACACCAATGTAAGGGGTCCACATTGCAACTTTCTGAAGAGTGAAACTCCCTTTACTTCAGACTAGCAAACCCTAACCTATTCTACACCAAATGTAAGGGGTCTACATTCCAACTTTTCCAAGAGTGAAACTCTCTTTACTTCAGACTAGCAAACCCAACCTATCTCTTACACCAATGTGGGGTTCAATATATTCCAACTTTCCAAGAGTGAAACTCTATTTCAGACTAGCAAACCCACCCTATCTTCTACACCAATGTAAGGGGTCTACATTCCAACTTTCCAAGAGTGAAACTCTCCTTTTACTTCAGACTAGCAAAACAACCTATCTCTTAAACCAATGTAAGGGGTCTACATTCCAACTTTCCAAGAGTGGAAACTCCTTTACTTCAGACTACAAACCCAACCTATCTCTTACACCAATGTAAGGGGTTCATATTCCAACTTTCCAAGAGTGAAACTCCCTTACTTCAGACTAGCAAAAACAACCTATCTCTTACACCAATGTGAGTGGTCTACATTCCAACATTCCAAGAGTGAAACTCCTTTACTTCAGACTAGCAAAAACAACCTATCTCTTACACTCCATGTAAGGGTCTACATTCCAACTTTCCAAGAGTGAAACCTTTACTTCAGACTAGCAAAAACAACCTATCTCTAAACCAACAAGGGCTCATATTCCAACTTTCCAAGAGTGAAACCCCCTTTACTTCAGACTAGCAAAACAACCTATCTCTTAAACCAATGTAAGGGGTCTACATTCCAATCCTTCAAGAGTGAAACTCCCTTACCTCCAGACCAGCAAACCCAACTCATTCCTTACACCAATGTGAGTGGTCTACATTCCAACATTCCAAGAGTGAAACTCCCTTTACTTCAGACTAGCAAAAACAACCTATCTCTTAAACCAATGTAAAGGGGTCTACATTCCAACTTTCCAGGAGTGAAACTCCCTTTACTTCAGACTAGCAAAAACAACCTATCTCTTAAACCAATGTAAGGGGTCTACATTCCAACTTTCCAAGAGTGAAACTCCCTTTACTTCAGACTAGCAAAAACAACCTATCTCTTAAACCAATGTAAGGGGTCTACATTCCAACTTTCCAAGAGTGAAACTCCCTTTACTTCAGACTAGCAAACCCAACCTATCTCTTACACCAATGTGAGTGGTCTACATTCCAACATTCCAAGAGTGAAACTCCCTTTACTTCAGACTAGCAAAAACAACCTATCTCTTAAACCAATGTAAGGGGTCTACATTCCAACTTTCCAAGAGTGAAACTCCCTTTACTTCAGACTAGCAAAAACAACCTATCTCTTAAACCAATGTAAGGGGTCTACATTCCAACTTTCCAAGAGTGAAACTCCCTTTACTTCAGACTAGCAAACCCAACCTATCTCTTACACCAATGTGAGTGGTCTACATTCCAACATTCCAAGAGTGAAACTCCCTTTACTTCAGACTAGCAAAAACAACCTATCTCTTAAACCAATGTAAGGGGTCTACATTCCAACTTTCCAAGAGTGAAACTCCCTTTACTTCAGACTAGCAAAAACAACCTATCTCTTACACCAATGTGAGTGGTCTACATTCCAACATTCCAAGAGTGAAACTCCCTTTACTTCAGACTAGCAAAAACAACCTATCTCTTAAACCAATGTAAGGTCTACATTCCAACTTTCCAAGAGTGAAACTCCTTTATCAGACTAGCAAAAACAACCTATCTCTTAAACCAATGTAAGGGGTCTACATTCCAACTTTCCAAGAGTGAAACTCCTTTACTTCAGACTAGCAAAACCAACCTATCTCTTTACACCAATGTAAGGGGTCTACATTCCAACATTCCAAGAGGAAACTCCCTTTACTTCAGACTAGCAAACCCAACCTATCTCTTACACCAATGTAAGGGGTCTACATTCCAACATTCCAAGAGTGAAACTCCCTTTACTTCAGACTAGCAAAACAACCTATCTCTTAAACCAATGTAAGGGGTCTACATTCCAAATATTCCAAGAGTGAAACTCCCTTTACTTCAGACTAGCAAACCCAACCTATCTCTTACACCAATGTAAAATTTACATTCAACATTCCAAGAGTGAAACTCCTTTACTTCAGACTAGCAAAAACAACCTATCTCTTAAACCAATGTAAGGGGTCTACATTCCAACATTCCAAGAGTGAAACTCCCTACTTCAGACTAGCAAAAACAACCTATCTCTTAAACCAATGTAAGGGGTCTACATTCCAACTTTCAAGAGTGAAACTCCCTTTATCAGACTAGCAAACCCAACCTATCTCTACACCAATGTGAGTGGTCTACATTCCAACATTCCAAGAGTGAAACTCCCTTTACTTCAGACTCAGCAAAACAACCTATCTCTTAAACCAATGTAAGGGGTCTACATTCCAACTTTCCAAGAGGAAACTCTCTTTACTTCAGACTAGCAAACCCAACCTATCTCTTACACCAAATGTGAGTGAGTCTACATTCCAACATTCCAAGAGTGAAACTCCTTTACTTCAGACTAGCAAAACAACCTATCTCTCTTCTTAAACCAATGTAAGGGGTCTACATTCCAACTTTCCAAGAGTGAAACTCCCTTTACTTCAGACTAGCAAAACAACTCATTCTTAAACCAATATAAGGGCTCATATCTAATCCTCGAGTGAAACTCCTTTACTTCAGACTAGCAAACCCAACCTATCTCTTACACCAATGTAAAATTCACATTCCAACATTCCAAGAGTGAAACTCCCTTTACTCAGACTAAAGAAACCCAACCTATCTCTTACACCAATGTAAGGGGTCTACATTCCAAAATATTCAAGAGTGAAACTCCCTTTACTTCAGGACAGCAAAAAACAACCTATCTCTTAAACCAAGGTCTACATTCAACATTCCAAGAGTGAAACTCCTTACTTCAGACTAGCAACCCAACCTATCTCTTACACCACAAGGGGTCTATTCTTAACATTCCAAAGAGGTGCAAACCCTTTACTTCAGACTAGCAAAAACAACCTATCTCTAAACCAATGTAAGGGGTCTACATTCCAACATTCCAAGAGGAAACCCCTTACTTCAGACTAGCAAAAACAACCTATCTCAACCAATGTAAGGGGTCTACATTCCAACTTCTTCCAAGAGTGAACCCTGCTTCAGACTAGCAAACTCCAACCTATCTCTTACACCAATGTAAGGGGTTCATATTCCAACATTCCAAGAGGAACTCCTTTACTTCAGACTAGCAAACCCAACCTATCTCTTAAACCAATGTAAGGGTCTACATTCCTAACATTCCAAGAGTGAAACTCCATTTACTTACTCAGCAAACCAACCTATCTCTTACACCAATGTAAGGGGTCTACATTCCAACATTCCAAGAGTGAAACCCCTTTACTCAGACTAGCAACCCTAACCCGTTCTACATCTCAATGTAAGGGGTTCACATTCCAACATTCCAAGAGTGAAACCCTTTACTTCAGACTAGCAAACCCAACCTATCTCTTAAACCAATGTAAGGCTCCACATTCCAACATTCCAAGAGGAAACTCCCTTACTTCAGACTAGCAAACCCAACCTATCTCTTACACCAATGTAAGGGGTCTACATTCCAACATTCCAAGAGGAAACTCCCTTACTTCAGACTAGCAAACCCAACCTACCTCAGCACCAATGTAAGGGGTTCACATTCCAACATTCCAAGAGGAAACCCTTACTTCAGACTAGCAAAACAACCTAGAACTAACAAGGGGTCTACATTCCAACATTCCAAGAGTGAAACTCCCTTTACTTCAGACTAGCAAACCCAACCTATCTCTTAAACCAATGTAAGGGGTCTACATTCCACATTCAAGAGTGAAACTCCTTTACTTCAGACTAGCAAAAACAACCTATCTCTAAACCAATGTATGGGGTCTACATTCCAACATTCCAAGAGTGAAACTCCCTTTACTTCAGACTAGCAAACCCAACCTATCTCTTACACCAATGTAAGGGGTCTACATTCCAACATTCCAAGAGTGAAACTCCCTTTACTTCAGACTAGCAAACCCAACCTATCTCTTACACCAATGTAAGGGGTCTACATTCCAACATTCCAAGAGTGAAACTCCCTTTACTTCAGACTAGCAAACCCAACCTATCTCTTACACCAATGTAAGGGGTCTACATTCCAACTTTCCAAGAGTGAAACTCCCTTTACTTCATACTAGCAAAAACAACCTATCTCTTACACCAATGTGAGTGGTCTACATTCCAACATTCCAAGAGTGAAACTCCCTTTACTTCAGACTAGCAAAAACAACCTATCTCTTACACCCATGTAAGGGGTCTACATTCCAACTTTCCAAGAGTGAAACTCCCTTTACTTCAGACTAGCAAAAACAACCTATCTCTTAAACCAATGTAAGGGGTCTACATTCCAACATTCCAAGAGTGAAACTCCCTTTACTTCAGACTAGCAAACCCAACCTATCTCTTACACCAATGTAAGGGGTCTACATTCCAACTTTCCAATAGTGAAACTCCCTTTACTTCAGACTAGCAAACCCAACCTATCTCTTACACCAATGTAAGGGGTCTACATTGCAACTTTCCAAGAGTGAAACTCCCTTTACTTCAGACTAGCAAACCCAACCTATCTCTTACACCAATGTAAGGGGTCTACATTCCAACTTTCCAAGAGTGAAACTCCCTTTACTTCAGACTAGCAAACCCAACCTATCTCTTACACCAATGTAAGGGGTCTACATTCCAACTTTCCAAGAGTGAAACTCCCTTTATTTCAGACTAGCAAACCCACCCTATCTCTTACACCAATGTAAGGGGTCTACATTCCAACTTTCCAAGAGTGAAACTCCCTTTACTTCAGACTAGCAAAAACAACCTATCTCTTAAACCAATGTAAGGGGTCTACATTCCAACATTCCAAGAGTGAAACTCCTTTTACTTCAGACTAGCAAAAACAACCTATCTCTTAAACCAATGTAAGGGGTCTACATTCCAACATTCCAAAGAGTGAAACTCCCTTTACTTCAGACTAGCAAACCCAACCTATCTCTTACACCAATGTAAGGGGTCTACATTCCAACATTCCAAGAGTGAAACTCCCTTTACTTCAGACTAGCAAAAACAACCTATCTCTTAAACCAATGTAAGGGGTCTACATTCCAACATTCCAAGAGTGAAACTCCCTTTACTTCAGACTAGCAAAAACAACCTATCTCTTAAACCAATGTAAGGGGTCTACATTCCAACTTTCCAAGAGTGAAACTCCCTTTACTTCAGACTAGCAAACCCAACCTATCTCTTACACCAATGTAAGGGGTCTACATTCCAACATTCCAAGAGTGAAACTCCCTTTACTTGAACTAGCAAACCCAACCTATCTCTTAAACCAATGTAAGGGGTCTACATTCCAACATTCCAAGAGTGAAACTCCCTTTACTTCAGACTAGCAAACCCAACCTATCTCTTACACCAATGTAAAGGGTCTACATTCCAACATTCCAAGAGTGAAACTCCCTTTACTTCAGACTAGCAAACCCAACCTATCTCTTACACCAATGTAAGGGGTCTACATTCCAACATTCAGGCAGAAACTCACATTTGTAGACCTTCATAAAACTAGCCTATCTCTTAAACCAATGTAGGGGTCTACATTTAACCTTCAAGAGTGAAACTCCCTTTACTTCAGACTAGCAAACCCAACCTATCTCTCCACCAATGTAAGGGGTCTACATTCCAACATTCCAAGAGTGAAACTCCCTTTACTTCAGACTAGCAAACCCAACCTATCTCTTACACCAATGTAAGGGTCTACATTCCAACATTCCAAGAGTGAAACTCCCTTTACTTCAGACTAGCAAACCCAACCTATCTCTTACACCAATGTAAGGGGTCTACATTCCAACCATTCCAGTGAAACTCCCTTTACTTCAGACTAGCAAACCCAACCTATCTCTTAAACCAATGTAAAGGGGTCTACATTCCAACATTCCAGAAGTGGAAACTCCCTTTACTTCAGACTAGCAAAAACAACCTATCTCTTAAACCAATGTAAAGGGTCTACTACATTCCAACATTCCAAGAGTGAAACTCCACTTTACTTCAGACTAGCAAACCCAACCTATCTCTTACACCAATGTCAAGGGTCTACACATTCCAACATTCCAAGAGTGAAACTCCCTTTACTAGACTAGCAAACCCAACCTATCTCTTACACCCATGTAAGGGTCTACATTCCAACTTTCCAAGAGTGAAACTCCCTTTACTTCAGACTAGCAAAAACAACCTATCTCTTAAACCAATGTGAGGTCTACATTCCAACATTCCAAGAGTGAAACTCCCTTTACTTCAGACTAGCAAACCCAACCTATCTCTTACACCAATGTAAAGGGTCTACATTCCAACTTTCCAATAGTGAAACTCCCCTTTACTTCAGACTAGCAAACCCAACCTATCTCTTACACCAATGTAAGGGGTCTACATTGCAACTTTCCAAAGAGTGAAACTCCCTTTACTTCAGACTAGCAAACCCAACCTATCTCTTACACCAATGTAAGGGGTCTACATTCCAACTTTCCAAGAGTGAAACTCCCTTTACTTCAGACTAGCAAACCCAACCTATCTCTTACACCAATGTAAGGGGTCTACATTGCAACTTTCAAGTGAAACTCCCTTTATTTCAGACTAGCAAACCCACCCTATCTCTTACACCAATGTAAGGGGGTCTACATTCCAACTTTCCAAGAGTGAAACTCCCTTTACTTCAGACTAGCAAAAACAAAACCTATCTCTTAAACCAATGTAAGGGGTCTACATTCCAACTTTCAAGAGTGAAACTCACTGCTTCAGACTAGCAAACCCAACCTATCTCTTACACCAATGTAAGGGGTCTACATTCCAACTTTCCAAGAGTGAAACTCCCTTTACTTCAGACTAGCAAAAACAACCTATCTCTTACACCAATGTGAGTGGTCTACATTCCAACATTCCAAGAGTGAAACTCCCTTTACTTCAGACTAGCAAAAACAACCTATCTCTTACACCCATGTAAGGGGTCTACATTCCAACTTTCCAAGAGTGAAACTCCCTTTACTTCAGACTAGCAAAAACAACCTATCTCTTAAACCAATGTAAAGGGTCTACATTCCAACTTTCCAAGAGTGAAACTCCCTTTACTTCAGACTAGCAAAAACAACCTATCTCTTAAACCAATGTAAGGGGGTCTACATTCCAACTTTCCAAGAGAGTGAAACTCCCTTTACTTCAGACTAGCAAACCCAACCTATCTCTTACACCAATGTGAGTGGTCTACATTCCAACATTCCAAGAGTGAAACTCCCTTTACTTCAGACTAGCAAAAACAACCTATCTCTTAAACCAATGTAAGGGGTCTACATTAGCTTTCCAAGAGTCAAACTCCCTTTACTTCAGACTAGCAAAAACAACCTATCTCTTAAACCAATGTAGGGAGTCCCCACATTCCAACTTTCAAAGTGAAACTCCCTTTACTTCAGACTAGCAAAAACAACCTATCTCTTAAACCAATGTAAGGGTCTACATTCCAACTTTCCAAGAGTGAAACTCCCTTTACTTCAGACTAGCAAACCCAACCTATCTCTTACCAATGTGAGTGGTCTACATTCCAACATTCCAAGAGTGAAACTCCCTTTACTTCAGACTAGCAAAAACAACCTATCTCTTAAACCAATGTAAGGGGTCTACATTCCAACTTTCCAAGAGTGAAACTCCCTTTACTTCAGACTAGCAAAAACAACCTATCTCTTAAACCAATGTAAGGGGTCTACATTCCAACTTTCCAAAAAGTGAAACTCCTTTACTTCAGACCTTCAGCAAACCCAACCTATCTCTTACACCAATGTGATGGTCTACATTCAACATTCAAAGAGTGAAACTCCCTTTACTTCAGACTAGCAAAAACAACCTATCTCTTAAACCAATGTAAAGGGTCTACATTCCAACTTTCCAAAAGTGAAACTCCCTTTACTTCAAACTAGCAAAAACAACCTATCTCTTACACCAATGTGAGTGGTCTACATTCCAACATTCCAAGAGTGAAACTCCTTACTTCAGACTAGCAAAAACAACCTATCTCTTAAACCAATGTAAGGGGTCTACATTCCAACTTTCCAAGAGTGAAACTCCTGCCTTTACTTCAGACTAGCAAAAACAACCTATCTCTTAAACCAATGTAAGAGGTCTACATTCCAACTTTCCAAGAGTGAAACTCCCCTTTACTTCAGACTAGCAAAACCAACCTATCTCTTACACCAATGTAAGGGGTCTACATTCCAACATTCCAAGAGTGAAACTCCCTTTACGCCAGACTAGCAAACCCAACCTATCTCTTACACCAATGTAAAGGGTCTACATTCCAACATTCAAGGTAGAAACTCCTTTACTTCAGACTAGCAAAAACAACCTATCTCTTAAACCAATATGAGGTCTACATTCCAACATTCCAAAGAGTGAAACTCCCTTTACTTCAATATAGCAAACCCAACCTATCTCTTACACCAATGTAAAGGGTCTACATTCCAACATTCCAAGAGTGAAACTCCCTTTACTTCAGACTAGCAAAAACAACCTATCTCTTAAACCAATGTAAGGGGTCTACATTCCAACATTCCAAGAGTGAAACTCCCTTTACTTCAGACTAGCAAAAACAACCTATCTCTTAAACCAATGTAGAGGTCTATTCAACTTTCCAAGAGTGAAACTCCCTTTACTTCAGACTAGCAAACCCAACCTATCTCTTACACCAATGTGAGTGGTCTACATTCAACATTCCAAGAGTGAAACTCCCTTTACTTCAGACTAGCAAAAACAACCTATCTCTTAAACCAATATGAGGTCTACATTCCAACTTTCCAAGAGTGAAACTCCCTTTACTTCAGACTAACCAAACCCCAGCCTATCTCTTACACCAATGTGAGTGGTCTACATTCCAACATTCCAGAGTGAAACTCCTTTACTTCAGACTAGCAAAAACAACCTATCTCTTAAACCAATGTAAAGGGTCTACATTCCAACTTTCCAAGAGTGAAACTCCCTTTACTTCAGACTAGCAAAAACAACCTATCTCTTAAACCAATATAAGGGGTCTACATTCTAACTTTCCAAAGAGTGAAACTCCTTTACTTCAGACTAGCAAACCCAACCTATCTCTTACACCAATGCTAAGGGGTCTACATTCCAACATTCCAAGAGTGAAACTCCCTTTTACTTCAGACTAGCAAACCCAACCTATCTCTTACACCAATGTAAGGGGTCTACATTCCAACATTCCAAGAGTGAAACTCCCTTTACTTCAGACTAGCAAAAACAACCTATCTCTTAAACCAATGTAAGGGGTCTACATTTCCAACATTTCAAGAGTGAAACTCCCTTTACTTCAGACTAGCCAAACCCAACCTATCTCTTACACCAATGTAAGGGGTCTACATTCCAACATTCCAGAGTGAAACTCCTTTACTTCAGACTAGCAAAAACAACCTATCTCTTAAACCAATGTAAGGGGTCTACATTCCAACATTCCAAGAGTGAAACTCCTTTACTTCCAGACTAGCAAAAACATCCTATCTCTTAAACCAATGCTAAAGGGGTCTACATTCCAACTTTCCAAGAAGAGTGAAACTCCCTTTACTTCAGACTAGCAAACCCAACCTATCTCTTACACCAATGTAAGGGTCTACATTCCAACATTCCAAGAGTGAAACTCCCTTTACTTCAGACTAGCAAACCCAACCTATCTCTTAAACCAATGTAAAGGGTCTACATTCCAACATTCCAAGAGTGAAACTCCCTTTACTTCAGACTAGCAAACCCAACCTATCTCTTACACCAATGTAAGGGGTCTACATTCCAACATTCCAAGAGTGAAACTCCCTTTACTTCAGACTAGCAAACCCAACCTATCTCTTACACCAATGTAAGGGGTCTACATTCCAACATTCCAAGAGTGAAACTCCCTTTACTTCAGACTAGCAAACCCAACCTATCTCTTAAACCAATGTAAGGGGTCTACATTCAAACATTCCAAGAGTGAAACTCCCTTTACTTCAGACTAGCAAACCCAACCTATCTCTTACACCAATGTAAGGGGTCCACATTCCAACATTCCAAGGTAAACTCCCTTTACTTCAGACTAGCAAACCCAACCTATCTCTTACACCAATGTAAGGGGTCTACATTCCAACATTCCAAGAGTGAAACTCTCTTTACTTCAGACTAGCAAACCCAACCTATCTCTTACACCAATGTAAGGGGTCTACATTCAACATTCCAAGAGTGAAACTCCCTTTACTTCAGACTAGCAAACCCAACCTATCTCTTAAACCAATGTAAGGGGTCTACATTCCAACATTCCAAGAGTGAAACTCACTTTACTTCAGACTAGCAAAAACAACCTATCTCTTAAACCAATGTAAGGGGTCTACATTCCAACATTCCAAGAATTGAAACTCCCTTTACTTCAGACTAGCAAACCCAACCTATCTCTTACACCAATGTAAAGGGGTCTACATTCCAACATTCCAAAGAGTGAAACTCCCTTTACTTCAGACTAGCAAACCCAACCTATCTCTTACACCAATGTAAGGGGTCTACATTCAACATTCCAAGAGTGAAACTCCCACTTTACTTCAGACTAGCAAACCCAACCTATCTCTTACACCAATGTAAGGGGTCTACATTCCAACATTCCAAGTGAAACTCCCTTTACTTCAGACTAGCAAACCCAACCTATCTCTTAAACCAATGTAAAGGGTCTACATTCCAACATTCCAAGAGTGAAACTCCCTTTACTTCAGACTAGCAAACCCAACCTATCTCTTACACCAATGTAAGGGGTCTACATTCCAACATTCCAAGAGTGAAAGCTCCCTTTACTTCAGACTAGCAAACCCAACCTATCTCACCGCAATGTAAGGGGTCTACATTCCAACATTCAAGAGTGAAACTCCCTTTACTTCAGACTAGCAAACCCAACCTATCTCTTACACCAATGTAAGGGGTCTACATTCCAACTTTCCAAGAGTGAAACTTTACCAGACTAGCAAACCCAACCTATCTCTTACACCAATGTAAGGGGTCTACATTCCAACATTCCAAGAGTGAAACTCCCTTTACTTCAGACTAGCAAACCCAACCTATCTCTTAAACCAATGTAAGGGGTCTACATTCCAACATTCCAAGAGTGAAACTCCCTTTTACTTCAGACTAGCAAACCCAACCTATCTCTCTACACTACCGGGGTTCACATTCCAACATTCCAAGAGTGAAACTCCCTTTACTTCAGACTAGCAAACCCAACCTATCTCTTACACCAATGTAAGGGGTCTACATTCCAACATTCCAAGAGTAAAACTCCCTTTACTTCAGACTAGCAAACCCAACCTATCTCTTAAACCAATGTAAGGGGTCTACATTCCAACATTCCAAGAGTGAAAACTCCTTTACTTCAGACTAGCAAACCCAACCTATCTCTTACACCAATGTAAGGGGTCTACATTCCAACATTCCAAGAGTGAAACTCCCTTTACTTCAGACTAGCAAACCCAACCTATCTCTTACACCAATGTAAGGGGTCTACATTCCAACATTCCAAGAGTGAAACTCCCTTTACTTCAGACTAGCAACCCCAACCTATCTCTTACACCAATGTAAGGGGTCTACATTCCAACATTCCAAGAGGAAACTCCCTACTTCAGACTAGCAACCCAACCTATCTCTTAAACCAATGTAAGGGGTCTACATTCCAACATTCCAAGAGTGAAACTCCCTTACTTCAGACTACAAAACAATCCTATCTCTTAAACCAATGTAAGGGGTCTACATTCCAACATTCCAAGAGTAGAAACTCCCTTTACTTCAGACTAGCAAAAACAACCTATCTCTTAAACCAATGTAAGGGGTCTACATTCCAACTTTCCAAGAGTGAAACTCCCTTTACTTCAGACTAGCAAAACAACCTATCTCTTAAACCAATGTAAGGGGTCTACATTCCAACTTTCCAAGAGTGAAACTCCCTACTTCAGACTAGCAAACCCAACCTATCTCTTACACCAATGTAAGGGGTCTACATTCCAACATTCCAAGAGTGAAACTCCCTTTACTTCAGACTAGCAAACCCAACCTATCTCTTACACCAATGTAAGGGGTCTACATTCCAACATTCCAAGAGTGAAACTCCCTTTACTTCAGACTAGCAAAAACAACCTATCTCTTAAACCAATGTAAGGGGTCTACATTCCAACATTCCAAGAGTGAAACTCCCTTTACTTCAGACTAGCAAAACAACCTATCTCTTAAACCAATGTAAGGGGTCTACATTCCAACTTTCCAAGAGTGAAACTCCCTTTACTTCAGACTAGCAAACCCAACCTATCTCTTACACCAATGTGAGTGGTCTACACATTCCAACATTCCAAGAGTGAACCCCTTTACTTCAGACTAGCAAAAACAACCTATCTCTTAAACCAATGTAAGGGGTCTACATTCCAACATTCCAAGAGTGAAACCTCCCTTTACTTCAGACTAGCAAACCCAAACCTATCTCTTAAACCAATGTAAGGGGTCTACATTCCAACATTCCAAGAGTGAAACTCCCTTTACTTCAGACTAGCAAACCCAACCTATCTCTTACACCAAAGTAAGGGGTCTACATTCCAACTTTCCAAGAGTGAAACTCCCTTACTTCAGACTAGCAAAACAACCTATCTCTTAAACCAATGTAAGGGGTCTACATTCCAACTTTCCAAGAGTGAAACTCCCTTTACTTCAGACTAGCAAACCCAACCTATCTCTACACCAATGTAAGGGGTCTACATTCCAACTTTCCAAGAGTGAAACTCCCTTTACTTCAGACTAGCAAACCCAACCTATCTCTTACACCAAATGTAAGGGGTCTACATTCCAACATCTCCCAAGAGTGAAACTCCCTTTACTTCAGACTAGCAAAAACAACCTATCTTATACACCAATGTGAGTGGTCTACATTCCAACATTCCAAGAGTGAAACTCCCTTTACTTCAGACTAGCAAACCCAACTCTATCTCTTACACCAATGTAAGGGGTCTACATTCCAACATTCCAAGAGTGAAACTCCCTTACTTCAGACTAGCAAAAACAATTCATTCTTTAAACCAATGTAAGGGGTCTACATTCCAACATTCCAAGAGTGAAACTCCCTTTATCAGACTAGCAAAAACAACCTATCTCTTAAACCAATGTAAGGGGTCTACATTCCAACTTTCCAAGAGTGAAACTCCTTTACTTCAGACTAGCAAAAAACAACCTATCTCTTAAACCAATGTAAGGGGTCTACATTCCAACATTCCAAGAGTGAAACCTTCACTTCAGACTAGCAAACCCAACCTATCTCTTACACCAATGTAAGGGTCTACATTCCAACTTTTCCAAGAGTGAAACTCCCGCCTCAGACTAGCAAACCCAACCTATCTCTTACACCAATGCAAGGGGTCTACATTCCAACTTTCCAAGAGTGAAACTCCCTTTACTTCAGACTAGCAAACCCAACCTATCTCTTACACCAATGTGAGTGGTCTACATTCCAACATTCCAAGAGTGAAACTCCCTTTACTTCAGACTAGCAAAAACAACCTATCTCTTACACCAATGTAAGGGGTCTACATTCCAACTTTCCAAGAGTGAAACTCCCTTACTTCAGACTAGCAAACCCAACCTATCTCTTACACCAATGTAAGGGGTCTACATTCCAACTTTCCAAGAGTGAAACTCCCTTTACTTCAGACTAGCAAACCCAACCTATCTCTTACACCAATGTAAGGGGTCTACATTCCAACTTTCCAAGAGTGAAACTCCCTTTACTTCAGACTAGCAAACCCAACCTATCTCTTACACCAATGTAAGGGGTCAGCATTCCACCCTTCAGGAGTGAAACTCCCTTTACTTCAGACTAGCAAAAACAACCTATCTCTTAAACCAATGTAAGGGGTCTACATTCCAACATTCCAAGATTGAAACTCCCTTTACTTCAGACTAGCAAACCCAACCTATCTCTTAAACCAATGTAAGGGGTCTACATTCCAACTTTCCAAGAGTGAAACTCCCTTTACTTCAGACTAGCAAACCCAACCTATCTCTTACACCAATGTAAGGGGTCTACATTGCAACTTTCCAAGTGAAACTCCCTTTACTTCAGACTAGCAAAAACAACCTATCTCTTACACCAATGTGAGTGGTCTACATTCCAACATTCCAAGAGTGAAACTCCCTTTACTTCAGACTAGCAAAAACAACCTATCTCTTACACCAATGTAAGGGGTCTACATTCCAACTTTCCAAGAGTGAAACTCCCTTTACTTCAGACTAGCAAACCCAACCTATCTCTTACACCAATGTAAGGGGTCTACATTCCAACTTTCCAAGAGTGAAACTCCCTTTACTTCAGACTAGCAAACCCAACCTATCTCTTACACCAATGTGAGTGGTCTACATTCCAACATTCCAAGAGTGAAACTCCCTTTACTTCAGACTAGCAAACCCAACCTATCTCTTAAACCAATGTAGGGGGTCTACATTTCCAACTTTCCAAGAGTGAAACTCCCTTTACTTCAGACTAGCAAACCCAACCTATCTCTTACACCAATGTAAGGGGTCTACATTCCAACTTTCCAAGAGTGAAACTCCCTTTACTTCAGACTAGCAAAAACAACCTATCTCTTACACCAATGCTTGAGTGGTCTACATTCCAACATTCCAAGGTAGAGCCTCTCCCTTTACTTCAGACTAGCAAAAACAACCTATCTCTTACACCAATGTAAGGGGTCTACATTCAACTTTCCAAAGTGAAACTCCCTTTACTTCAGACTAGAAAACCCAACCTATCTCTTACACCAATGTAAGAGGTCTACATTCCAACTTTCAAGAGTGAAACTCCTTTACTTCAGACTAGCAAACCCAACCTATCTCTTACGCAATGTAAGGGGTCTACATTCCAACTTTCCAAGAGTGAAACTCCCTTTACTTCAGACTAGCAAAAACAACCTATCTCTTTAAACCAATGTAAGGGGTCTACATTTCCAACTTTCCAAGAGTGAAACTCCCTTTACTTCAGACTAGCAAAAACAACCTATCTCTTACACCAATGTGGGGGTCTACATTCCAACATTCCAAGAGTGAAACTCCTTTACTTCAGACTAACAAACCCAACCTATCTCTTACACCAATGTAAGAGGTCTACAGTCCAACTTTCCCAGAGTGAAACTCCCTTTACTTCAGACTAGCAAACCCAACTTCTCTCTTACACCAATGTAAGGGGTCTACATTCCAACTTTCAAGAGTGAAACTCCCTTTACTTCAGACTAGCAAAAACAACCTATCTCTTAAACCAATGTAAAGGGGTCTACATTCCAACTTTCCAAAGTGAAACTCCCTTTACTTCAGACTAGCAAAAACAACCTATCTCTTAAACCAATGTAAGAGGTCTACATTCCAACTTTCAAAGAGTGAAACTCCCTTTACTTCAGACTAGCAAAAACAACCTATCTCTTACACCAATGTAAGGGTCTACATTCCAACTTTCCAAAGTGAAACTCCCTTTACTTCAGACTAACCAAACCCAACCTATCTCTTACACCAATGTAAGGGGTCTACATTCCAACTTTCCAAGAGTGAAACTCCCTTTACTTCAGACTAGCAAAAACAACCTATCTCTTAAACCAATGTAAGGGGTCTACATTCCAACTTTCCAAGAGAGTGAAACTCCCTTTACTTCAGACTAGCAAAAACAACCTATCTCTTACACCAATGTAAGAGGTCTACATTCCAACTTTCCAAGAGTGAAACTCCCTTTACTTCAGACTAGCAAACCCAACCTATCTCTTACACCAATGTAAGGGGTCTACATTCCAACTTTCCAAGAGTGAAACTCCTTTACTTCAGACTAGCAAACCCAACCTATCTCTTACACCAATGTAAGGGGTCTACATTCCAACTTTCCAAGAGTGAAACTCCCTTTACTTCAGACTAGCAAACCCAACCTATCTCTTACACCAATGTAAGGGTCTACATTCCAACTTTCCAAGAGTGAAACTCCTTTACTTCAGACTAGCAAAAACAACCTATCTCTTAAACCAATGTAAGGGGTCTACATTCCAACTTTCCAAGAGTGAAACTCCTTTACTTCAGACTAGCAAAAACAACCTATCTCTTACACCAATGTAAGGGGTCTACATTCCAACTTTCCAAGAGTGAAACTCCCTTTACTTCAGACTAGCAAACCCAACCTATCTCTTACACCAATGTAGGGAGTCTACATTCCAACTTTCCAAGGTGAAACTCCTTTACTTCAGACTAGCAAAAACAACCTATCTCTTAAACCAATGTAAAGGGTCTACATTCCAACTTTCCAGAGTGAAACTCCCTTTACTTCAGACTAGCAAAAACAACCTATCTCTTAAACCAATGTAAGGGGTCTACATTCCAACTTTCCAAGAGTGAAACTCCCTTTACTTCAGACTAGCAAAAACAACCTATCTCTTAAACCAATGTAGGGGTCTACATTCCAACTTTCCAAAAGTGAAACTCCCTTTACCATCCAGACTAGCAAAAACAACCTATCTCTTACACCAATGTAAGGGGTCTACATTCCAACTTTCCAAGGTGACTCCCTTTACTTCAGACTAACTTAAAACCCAACCTATCTCTTACACCAATGTAAGGGGTCTACATTCCAACTTTCCAAAGTGAAACTCCCTTTACTTCAGACTAGCAAAAACAACCTATCTCTTAAACCAATGTAAGGGAGGTCTACATTCCAACTTTCCAAGAGGTAAACTCCCTTTACTTCAGACTAGCAAAAACAACCTATCTCTTAAACCAATGTAAGGGGTCTACATTCCAACTTTCCAAAGTGGAAACTCCCTTTACTTCAGACTAGCAAAAACAACCTATCTCTTACACCAATGTGAGTGGTCTACATTCCAACATTCCAAGAGTGAAACTCCCTTTACTTCAGACTAGCAAACCCAACCTATCTCTTACACCAATGTAAGGGGTCTACATTCCAACTTTCCAAGAGTGAAACTCCCTTTACTTCAGACTAGCAAACCCAACCTATCTCTTAAACCAATGTGAGGTCTACATTCCAACATTCCAAGAGTGAAACTCCCTTTACTTCAGACTAGCAAACCCAACCTATCTCTTAAACCAATGTAAGAGGTCTACATTCCAACATTCCAAGAGTGAAACTCCCTTTACTTCAGACTAGCAAACCCAGCAATCTCTTACACCAATGTAGAGGTCTACATTCAACTTTCCAAGAAGTGAAACTCCTTTACTTCAGACTAGCAAACCCAACCTATCTCTTAAACCAATGTAAGGGTCTACATTCCAACATTCCAAGAGTGAAACTCCTTTACTTCAGACTAGCAAACCCAACCTATCTCTTACACCAATGTAAGAGGTCTACATTCAACTTTCCAAGAGTGAAACTCCTTTACTTCAGACTAGCAAAAACAACCTATCTCTTACACCAATGTAAGGTCTACATTCAACTTTCCAAGAGTGAAACTCCCTTTACTGAACTAGCAAACCCAACCTATCTCTTAAACCAATGTAAGGGGTCTACATTCCAACATTCCAAGTGAAACTCCCTTTACTTCAGACTAGCAAACCCAACCTATCTCTTACACCAATGTAAGGGGTCTACATTCCAACTTTCCAAAATTGGCTTCCGCACTTCAGACTAGCAAAAACAACCTATCTCTTACACCAATGTGGAGTGGTCTACATTCCAACATTCCAAGAGTGAAACTCCCTTTACTTCAGACTAGCAAAAACAACCTATCTCTTACACCAATGTAAGGGGTCTACATTCCAACTTTCCAAGAGTGAAACTCCCTTTACTTCAGACTAGCAAACCCAACCTATCTCTTACACCAATGTAAGGGGTCTACATTCCAACTTTCCAAGAAGTGAAACTCCCTTTTACTTCAGACTAGCAAACCCAACCTATCTCTTACACCAATGTAGGGGTCTACATTCCAACTTTCCAAGAGTGAAACTCCCTTTACTTCAGACTAGCAAACCCAACCTATCTCTTACACCAATGTGAGTGGTCTATATTCCAACATTCCAAGAGGTAGAAACTCCCTTGACTTCAGACTAGCAAACCCAACCTATCTCTTAAACCAATGTAAGGGGTCTACATTCCAACTTTCCAAGAGTGAAACTCCCTTTACTTCAGACTAGCAAACCCAACCTATCTCTTACACCAATGTAAGGGGTCTACATTCCAACATTCCAAGAGTGAAACTCCCTTTACTTCAGACTAGCAAAAACAACCTATCTCTTAAACCAATGTAAGGGGTCTACATTCCAACATTCCAAGAGTGAAACTCCCTTTACTTCAGACTAGCAAACCCAACCTATCTCTTACACCAATGTAAGGGGTCTACATTCCAACTTTCCAAGAGTGAAACTCCCTTTACTTCAGACTAGCAAACCCAACCTATCTCTTACACCAATGTAAGGGGTCTACATTCCAAATTTCCAAGAGTGAAACTCCCTTTACTTCAGACTAGCAAAAACAACCTATCTCTTACACCAATGTGAGTGGTCTACATTCCAACATTCCAAGAGTGAAACTCCTTTACTTCAGACTAGCAAAAACAACCTATCTCTTACACCAATGTAAGGGGTCTACATTCCAACTTTCCAAGAGTGAAACTCCCTTTACTTCAGACTAGCAAACCCAACCTATCTCTTACACCAATGTAAGGGGTCTACATTCCAACTTTCCAAGAGTGAAACTCCCTTTACTTCAGACTAGCAAACCCAACCTATCTCTTACACCAATGTAAGGGGTCTACATTCAACTTTCCAAGAGTGAAACTCCCTTTACTTCAGACTAGCAAACCCAACCTATCTCTTAAACCAATGTAAGGGGTCTACATTCCAACTTTCCAAGAGTGAAACTCCCTTTACTTCAGACTAGCAAAAAAAAACCTATCTCTTACACCAATGTGAGTGGTCTACATTCCAACATTCCAAGAGTGAAACTCCCTTTACTTCAGACTAGCAAACCCAACCTATCTCTTAAACCAATGTAAGGGGTCTACATTCCAACTTTCCAAGAGTGAAACTCCCTTTACTTCAGACTAGCAAACCCAACCTATCTCTTACACCAATGTAAGGGGTCTACATTCCAACTTTCCAAGAGTGAAACTCCCTTTACTACAGACTAGCAAAAACAACCTATCTCTTGCAATGTAGTGGTCTACCCAGCATTCCAAGAGTGAAACTCCCTTTACTTCAGACTAGCAAAAACAACCTATCTCTTACCAATGTAAAGGGTCTAGCTCCAACTTTCCAAGAGGTAGAACTCCCTTTACTTCAGACTAGCAAACCCAACCTATCTCTTACACCAATGTAAGGGGTCTACATTCCAACTTTCCAAAAGTGAAACTCCCTTTACTTCAGACTAGCAAACCCACCTATCTCTTCACCAATGTAAAGGTCTACATTTCCAACTTTCAAGAGTGAAACTCCCTTTACTTCAGACTAGCAAACCCAACCTATCTCTTACACCAATGTGAGTGGTCTACATTCCAACATTCCAAGAGTGGAACTCCCTTTACTTCAGACTAGCAAACCCAACCTATCTCTTAAACCAATGTAAGGGGTCTACATTCCAACTTTCCAAAATTGAAACTCCCTTTACTTCAGACTAGCAAACCCAACCTATCTCTTACACCAATGTAAGGGGTCTACATTCAACTTTCCAAGAGTGAAACTCCTTTACTTCAGACTAACAAACCCAACCTATCTCTTAAACCAATGTAAAGGTCTACCACAATTCCAACTTTCCAAGAGTGAAACTCCCTTTACTTCAGACTAGCAAACCCAACCTATCTCTTAAACCAATGTAAAGGGTCTACATTCCAACATTCCAAGAGTGAAACTCCCTTTACTTCAGACTAGCAAACCCAACCTATCTCTTACACACCAATGTGAGTGGTCTACATTCCAACATTCAAGAGTGAAACTCCTTTACTTCAGACTAGCAAACCCAACCTATCTCTTACACCAATGTAAGGGGTCTACATTCCAACTTTCCAGAGTGAAACTCCCTTTACTTCAGACTAGCAAAAACAACCTATCTCTTAAACCAATGTAAGGGTCTACATTCCAACATTCCAAGAGTGAAACTCCCTTTACTTCAGACTAGCAAACCCAACCTATCTCTTAAACCAATGTAAGGGGTCTACATTCCAACTTTCCAAGAGTGAAACTCCCTTTACTTCAGACTATCAAACCCAACCTATCTCTTACACCAATGTAAAGGGTCTACATTCCAACTTTCCAAAGTGAAACTCTTTGCTGAATTAGCAAACCCAACCTATCTCTTACACCAATGTGAGTGGTCTACATTCCAACATTCCAAGAGCAAACTCCTTGCTAGACCTAGCAAACCCAACCTATATCTCTTAAACCAATGTAAAGGGTCTACATTCCAACTTTCCATGAAGTGAAACTCCCTTTACTTCAATTCTAGCAAACCCAACCTATCTCCTTAATAATGCTGAGGTCTACATTCCAACATTCCAAGAGTGAAACTCCCTTTACTTCAGACTAGCAAACCCAACCTATCTCTTAAACCAATGTAAGAGGTCTACATTCCAACTTTCAAGAGTGAAACTCCTTTACTTCAGACTAGCAAACCCAACCTATCTCTTACACCAATGTAAGGGGTCTACATTCCAACTTTCCAAGAGTGAAACTCCCTTTACTTCAGACTAGCAAAACCCAACCTATCTCTTACACCAATGTGAGTGGTCTACATTCCAACATTCCAAGAGTGAAACTCCTTTACTTCAGACTAGCAAACCCAACCTATCTCTTAAACCAATGTAAGGGGTCTACATTCCAACTTTCCAAGAGTGAAACTCCCTTTACTTCAGACTAGCAAACCCAACCTATCTCTTAAACCAATGTAAGGGGTCTACATTCCAACTTTCCAAGAGTGAAACTCCCTTTACTTCAGACTAGCAAAAACAACCTATCTCTTAAACCAATGTAAGGGGTCTACATTCCAACATTCCAAGAGTGAAACTCCCTTTACTTCAGACTAGCAAACCCAACCTATCTCTTAAACCAATGTAAGGGGTCTACATTCCAACTTTCCAAGAGTGAAACTCCCTTTACTTCAGACTAGCAAACCCAACCTATCTCTTACACCAATGTAAGGGGTCTACATTCCAACTTTCCAAGAGTGAAACTCCTTTATTTCAGACTAGCAAACCCAACCTATCTCTTACACCAATGTAAGGGGGTCTACATTCCAACATTCCAAGAGTGAAACTCCCTTTACTTCAGACTAGCAAACCCAACCTATCTCTTACACCAATGTAAGGGGTCTACATTCCAACTTTCCAAGAGTGAAACTCCCTTTACTTCAGACTAGCAAACCCAACCTATCTCTTACACCAATGTAAGGGGTCTACATTCCAACATTCCAAGAGTGAAACTCCCTTTATTTCAGACTAGCAAACCCAACCTATCTCTTACACCAATGTAAGGGGTCTACATTCCAACTTTCCAAGAGTGAAACTCCCTTTACTTCAGACTAGCAAACCCAACCTATCTCTTACACCAATGTAAGGGGTCTACATTCCAACTTTCCAAGAGTGAAACTCCCTTTACTTCAGACTAGCAAAAACAACCTATCTCTTACACCAATGTAAGGGGTCTACATTCCAACATTCCAAGAGTGAAACTCCCTTTATTTCAGACTAGCAAACCCAACCTATCTCTTACACCAATGTAAGGGGTCTACATTGCAACTTTCCAAGAGTGACACTCCCTTTACTTCAGACTATGAAACCCAACCTATCTCTTACACCAATGTAAAAGGGTCTACATTCCAACTTTCCAAGAGTGAAACTCCCTTTTACTTCAGACTAGCAAACCCAACCTATCTCTTACACCAATGTAGGGGGTCATACATTCCAACTTTCAAGAGTGAAACTCCTTTACTTCAGACTAGCAAACCCAACCTATCTCTTAAACCAATGTAAGGAGTCTACATTCCAACATTCAAGAGTGAAACTCCCTTTACTTCAGACTAGCAAACCCAACCTATCTCTTACACCAATGTGAGTGGTCTACATTCCAACATTCCAAGAGTGAAACTCCCTTTACTTCAGACTAGCAAACCCAACCTATCTCTTAAACCAATGTGGAGGTCTACATTCCAACTTTCCAAAGTGAAACTCCTTTACTTCCAGACTAACCAAACCCAACCTATCTCTTACACCAATGTAAGGGGTCTACATTCCAACTTTCCAAAAGTGAAACTCCCTTTACTTCAGACTAGCAAACCCAACCTATCTCTTAAACCAATGTAAAGGGGTCATTCCAACTTTCCAAGAGTGAGAAAGCTCCCTTTACTTCAGACTAGCAAACCCAACCTATCTCTTAAACCAATGTGAGGTCTACATTCCAACATTCCAAGAGTGAAACTCCCTTTACTTCAGACTAGCAAACACAACCTATCTCTTACACCAATGTGAGTGGTCTACATTCCAACATTCCAAGAGTGAAACTCCTTTACTTCAGACTAACCAAACCCAACCTATCTCTTACACCAATGTGAGTGGTCTACATTCCAGCATTCCAGAGTGAAACTCCTTGCTTCAGACTAGCAAACCCAACCTATCTCTTAAACCAATGTAAGAGGTCTACATTCCAACTTTCCAGGAGTGAAACTCCTTTACTTCAGACTAGCAAACCCAACCTATCTCTTACCAATGTAAGGGGTCTACATTCCAACATTCCAAGAGTGAAACTCCTTTATTTCAGACTAGCAAACCCAACCTATCTCTTACACCAATGTAAGGGGTCTACATTCCAACTTTCCAAGGTGAAACTCCTTTACTTCAGACTAGCAAACCCAACCTATCTCTTACACCAATGTAAAGGGTCTACATTCCAACTTTCCAAGAGTGAAACTCCTTTACTTCAAAGCTAGCAAACCCAGCCTATCTCTTACACCAATGTGAGTAGTCTACATTCCAACATTCCAAGAGGTAAAACTCCCTTTACTTCAGACTAGCAAGCCTATCTCTTAAACCAATGTAAGGGGTCTACATTCCAACTTTCCAGAATTGGCTCGCACTTCAGACTAACCAAACCCAACCTATCTCTTACACCAATGTAAGGGGTCTACATTCCAACATTCCAGTGAAACTCCCTTTATTTCAGACTAGCAAACCCAACCCTATCTCTTACACCAATGTAAGGGGTCTACATTCAACTTTCCAAGTGAAACTCCCTTTATTTCAGACTAGCAAACCCAACCTATCTCTTACCAATGTAAAGGTCTACATTCAACTTTCCAAGGTAAAACTCCCTTCACTTCAGACTAGCAAACCCAACCTATCTCTTACACCAATGTAAGGGGTCTACATTCAACTTTTCAGAGTGAAACTCCTTTACTTCAGACTAGCAAACCCAACCTATCTCTTACACCAATGTGAGTGGTCTACATTCCAACATTCCAAGAGTGAAACTCCCTTTACTTCAGACTAGCAAACCCAACCTATCTCTTACACCAATGTAAGGGGTCTACATTCCAACTTTCCAAGAGTGAAACTCCCTTTACTTCAGACTAGCAAACCCAACCTATCTCTTAAACCAATGTAAGGGGTCTACATTCCAACATTCCAAGAGTGAAACTCCCTTTACTTCAGACTAGCAAACCCAACCTATCTCTTACACCAATGTAAGGGGTCTACATTCCAACATTCCAAGAGTGAAACTCCCTTTATTTCAGACTAGCAAACCCAACCTATCTCTTACACCAATGTAAGGGGTCTACATTCCAACTTTCCAAGAGTGAAACTCCCTTTACTTCAGACTAGCAAACCCAACCTATCTCTTACACCAATGTAAGGGGTCTACATTCCAACTTTCCAAGAGTGAAACTCCCTTTACTTCAGACTAGCAAACCCAACCTATCTCTTACACCAATGTGAGTGGTCTACATTCCAACATTCCAAGAGTGGAAACTCCTTTACTTCAGACTAGCATAAACCCAACCTATCTCTTAAACCAATGTAAGGGGTCACAAGTCCAACTTTCCAGGAGTGGGAAACTCCCTTTACTTCAGACTAGCAAACCCAACCTATCTCTTACACCAATATGAGGTCTACATTCCAACATTCCAAGTGAAACTCCCTTTATTTCAGACTAGCAAACCCAACCTATCTCTTACACCAATGTAAGGGGTCTACATTCAACTTTCCCAAGAGTGAAACTCCCTTTATTTCAGACTAGCAAACCCAACCTATCTCTTACACCAATGTAAGGGGTCTGCATTCCAACTTTCCAAAGTGAAACTCCTTTACTTCAGACAAACCCAACCTATCTCTTACACCAATGTAAGGGGTCTACATTCCAACTTTCCAAGGCTGAAACTCCCTTTACTTCAGACTAGCAAGCCAACTATCTCTTACACCAATGTGGGTGGTCTACATTCCAACATTCCAAGAGTGAAACTCCTTTACTTCCAAGACTGTGAAGCCAACTATCTCTTACACCAATGTAAGGGAGTCTACATTCAACTTTCCAAGAGTGAAACTCCACACTTCAGACTATTAAACCCAACCTATCTCTTACACCAATGTGAGTGGTCTACATTCCAACATTCCAAAGTGAAATAGCTGCTTCAGACTAGCAAACCCAACCTATCTCTTAAACCAATGTAAGAGGTCTACATTCCAACTTTCAGGATGAAACTCACTTTACTTCAGACTAGCAAACCCAACCTATCTCTTCTTGCAATGTAGGGGTCTACATTCAACTTGTTCAGTGGAAACTCCCTTTATTTCAGACTAGCAAACCCAACCTATCTCTTACACCGTATAGGGGTCTGCATTCAACTTTCCAGAGTGAAACTCCTTTACTTCAGACTAGCAAACCCAACCTATCTCTTACCAATGTAAGGGGTCTACATTCAACTTTCCAAGAGTGAAACTCCACTTTGCTTCAGACTAGCAAACCCAACCTATCTCTTACACCAGTAGCAGGTGGTCCATTTCCAACATTCCAAAATTGACTCCCTTTACTTCAGACTAACTTAAACCCAACCTATCTCTTAAACCAATGTAAGGAGTCTACATTCCAACTTTCCAGGAGTGAAACTCCCTTTGCTTCAGACTGACAAACCCAACCTATCTTACACCAATGTAAGGGGTCTGCATTCAACATTCCAAGGTGAAACTCCCTTTATTTCAGACTAGCAAACCCAACCTATCTCTTACACCAATGTAAGGGAGTCTACATTCCAACTTTCCAAGAGTGAAACTCCCTTTACTTCAGACTAGCAAACCCAACCTGTCTCTTGCACCAATGTAAAGGGTCTACATTCAACTTTCCAAAGTGAAGCTCCTTTACTTCAGACTGGCAAAAGCAACCTGTCTCTTACACCAATGTGAGGGGTCTACATTCCAACATTCCAAAGTGAAACTCCCTTTATTTCAGACTAGCAAGCCAACTATCTCTTACACCAATGTAAGGAGTCTACATTAACTTTCCAAGAGTGAAACTCCTTTTGCTTCAGACTAGCAAACCCAACCCTGTCTCTTGCAATGTAAGGGTCTACATTCAACTTTCCAAGAGTGAAACTCCTTTACTTCAGACTAGCAAACCCAACCTATCTCTTGAAAATGCAAGGGTCTGCATTCAACTTTCCAAGAGTGAAACTCCCTTTGCAACCAGACTAGCAAAAACAACCTATCTCTTAAACCAATGTAAGGGGTCTGCATTCAACTTTCCAGTGAAACTCCCTTTACTTCAGACTAGCAAAAACAACCTGTCTCTTAAACCAATGTAAGGGTCTACATTCCAACTTTCAAAGTGAAACTCCCTTTACTTCAGACTAGCAAAACCAACCTATCTCTTAAACCAATGTAAGAGGTCTACATTCCAACATTCCAAGAGTGGCTCCAACTGCTTCAGACTAGCAAAACCAACCTATCTCTTAAACCAATGTAAGGGGTCTACATTCCAACATTCCAAGAGTGAAACTCCTTTATTTTCCAGACTAGCAAACCCAACCTATATCTCTTACACCAATGTAAGGGTCTACGTACAACTTTCAAGAGTGAAACTCCCTTTACTTCAGACTAGCAAACCCAACCTATCTCTTACACCAATGTAAGGAGTCTACATTCAACTTTCCAAAGTGAAACTCCCTTTACTTCAGACTAGCAAACCCAACCTATCTCTTGCAATGTAAAGGTCTACATTCAACATTCCAAGA